>PVIC010044638.1:0-14941 GCA_004025085.1 Thryonomys swinderianus
TACAGAGCAGACTACAACAGTATGCTGTCTTCTGAGAAGGTAGAACACAAGATGACTCTTAAAGGATAAATATTATTTAAATAAAAACTTTGGAAGCTACTTCAGCAGGCATCATAGTACATGGGAATCATGTTCAACTTACAGATCAGAATGTGCAGGGATCATATGATAGAGGTAAATATAGGACATGTGTGTTACATGGTTGCTACAGAGACTATACATTTCCAGTAAAATGGCAGCTCTAGCATCAGATCCCAGCTTTAGAAAGGTTGCTTTGGATATAGATGAAAGATAATCAAAGTCAAGTTTAGGTTGATGGTAGAAGACCATAGAAGCAAATTTTGCAGTTGTTGGACAAGATATGGAAACGTGTTAAATGGGCCACTACTAATAAAGAGTAATAGCAAGGAACAGACTTGCAAAAGAACATGGATGTGGAAGTCAGAGGACAGACTTGGCATTTACTCTTCCTTTACCAGAAGTGTTCAAAACCAGAAGTCTCTTCCTCACCCTGGGATTTTGGAATTACTGCACATACATAATGAGCTATCTTAGAAAGGAAGCTCAACTCTAAATGTGAAATTCATTTATGTTTCAGTATAGACTTCTTTTTAAAAATTGAGTTTATTGGTACATTTTACATATACATTATGATCACATCCAACATTAAAAATTTGTGCCTGTATATGACATATCTTGATTCTTATTTTTTTCTTGCCCATCTTAATATCCCAAACCCCCTATATACATAGGTTACTGTCATTTTTTTGGTTTTACTATTAAGAGTCTTTCATTATGTATTTAGGTATTTCTATTTATTTATTTTCTCTATAATTTTGTAGGGATATTTTCATGTTAACCCCCCAAAAGTTCACAATAAACAACTACTTATCAAACTATAAGATGATGCACTCCTCTTGTAGAATATTAATTTGTGTCATTGTTAAATAGTATGTATATTGTTAAGTAAGTTTGGAGAATGCTAAGTTAAAGTGTAATTTCTCAGATGCTATCAAATGCTATTTACTACTTTTGATCTCTAAAGTGGGTTACTGATTGGTTACTGCTTCTAGGATGAATGTCACTCTTTGATTTAGACAAGTGGTGGTACATGTCACAGAGGTGTACATATAGTATCTTTTCCCTGGTATGAGAAACTGAAAATGTAAATAGGTCCTAAAATGTATGATAGGCACTATAAAATAGAAAATATCCTAAGGGAAATGGGGGATAGAGGTAAGTAATGAGGGGGAAGAAAAAAACTGTGATGCTTAAAAACAAAGGGGAAAACAAACTCATGTATATAGGGAGTGGAGGGTTGGAAGGTGGGTAGGGGAATGGGAAAAAATGAGAAGTCATGTTATATACTGGTACAAATTCTAAATGTGGAGTGTGATCATGATGTGTCTTTAAAATGTACATATTTCACAATAAAAAAAAATTTAAAGAGAAAAAAGGAGGAAAAGGTAGAGGAGAAGGAACAAGAAGAAAGTAAAGGAAGGTCCTATATGTTTGTTACTATAAAGCAACAAACTCCTAGTACTATAATGAAAAAGAATTTTAAAATTAATTTTAATATCTTTCATGTAACAGAAGCTTTCTATTTAGAAAGTTGTCTCTTTCTCTAGGTTAAAAATATTATGTCCTCCTTTTGTGTCCATGGCCTATTTATATAAAAAATTATCGCTGTTGTCTCAATTGGTCAAGTCCCTTCTAAAATAGATTTGTTCATGAATGCAATTTCACGACTTTCTATTTCACACTATAATCTTTCCTTTTATCTTTTAATCTCTTTGTCATTGTGTTCTGCTCTAAAAGAATTTCTCAAGGTTTCTGTTATCATTCATTTAATTTTATGAAGTGTTGATTTTAGTCATTTTATTCCAAAATCTCCCATGTACGCAGAGTTTTTAGTTTCCTTACAATAGTTCATTGTTTCATCTCGCTCTCTTTTACATCTGCCTGCTACTCGTTCAGCATCTCTTTCATCTGAGACTATTTTGTGGTATTTAATATTTCATGTCCTCTTTCAGTGTGCATGTTCTTCCATTTAATAATGAGTACAAGATTGGCTTTCCCCAAAACACTTCTGTTCACTGCCACAAATCTCTCAAAAGTTTGTATTTTCTTTCCCTCAAGTATGTTTTTTTATTTTAGCATATTATGTGGATTCTTTTTATAGACTTCCTGGTGAGTATGTGCTTACATTTGCCTACATATAGGTGTTTTTGTGTATGAAAATGCACACGTGTATGTTTTTCATGCTCATTTAAGATGACTACAAGAATAGTCTGTCAGAATTCAGGATGTGAGTACTCTTCATGATCACTCTCACTGCTTATTAAAGTGCTGTTAGTATCTCCTTGAACGTATTAAGTCAAAAATCTGATTTCTAATTGTTTGTATTTGATTATTAGTTTTATAATAATAATAACAGATTGATGCCCAGTGATGTTGGTGTACCAGGAAGCATTCTAAATGCTTTGATGACTTCAGATTTTTAACTTTATCAAACCTATAGGGAAACTGAGGCATAGGGAGATTAGGTGACTTGTCTAAGGCTATGCAACTGTTGTACTAAGTCTGGGCAGTTGAACAGTGCTATTTCTCTACTTGCTATAGAACCAAGGGCCTCTTTCCACTGTGTCTTCCTCTGACCACCCCAAATTATAACCTATAATTCAGTAAAAATTTCACAAAGTTCTGTAGTGTTCATATGATTAGAAATGCTAGAACTGGACCGGGCACTCCTGGATATTTGCTCCCACCTGCAAGCTTCCCTCCCGCTGAATTACAAGTAGAAGAGGAAATGCTGCATTGTTCATGCCTTTTTGTGAGTGGCTCCATAATGTCCTTGGAAACTACTCTCCAAATAGATGTCGAAAGAAAGGTTCTGATGTTGATAGGAGTGTGTCATGGTCTCTCCACCCCAGAAAGTATCTTTACCATGGTAGCGAAGTGCACACAGAAGCTTCTCTGTTAAGACATCAAGTTTTTGACACAAACACACAGTGGGATTGGATGGAAATGTCCCTCTTTGTTGCTGTCTAGCCCTGGTGATCTGCCTTAGGGCTCCTTTACTTTGGTCATGGAAATTCCTCCTGGGGTCATGCAGACTGTAAAGAATATTTCTAGTTATTAGCATTATGGAAACTGTTCTGGGTTTTTTACATTAGCATTGACACATAAAAGGGAAATCTAACTGTATATATTACACCAACTGGTAAGCTATCTACTGTTCTGGCCGGGCAGTTTGCAGGGTTGACAGCCAGGGTCAAGTGTGGGAATGAGCAAAGTCCCATGATGTAAGTGAGGAATAGTCAAGTTATTTAAAAAAAAAAAAGACCTGAAACATTCAGCCAGAGCTATGATAGAAAATAAGAAAATTCATTTAAAAAGAAAAACTAGAATTACTTTCCAGGTAAGAAAGCCAAGAGCCTAGAGAGAAGATCTACTGAGATTCAGAAAATAATGTTCATGGATGCATTTGATTGTCTTCATGTCTAGAAAAAGGATATGAAGGTTAAATAATGAAAATTAACTTATTATCAATAATTAACCATGAAGGTCAAGTTCATGTAAACATCACCATAGGCTCCTTCATCTAAAGCACCACAGACCCTAAGGGGTCACCAAGCAAAGGGTTTTACATGAAGATTGTTTTCATTGCTTTGAGTGAACTCCATTCATTGTAGTTTTACTAAAATCGATCATGACCTGCTTGAAAGTTCATCACATCTTATCTGAAATATTCAGACTATTTTGAGAGAATGAGCAAGTGAGTGGAAGAAAGAGTAGATGGTGGAAGTTTAGTTGAGCATCGAGGAAGCATAGAATTAATATATGCACTTACAAACCAGGAGTCACAAAGTACAGAAATGATGAACCTCTTCATTTTAGGTAGTTTTCTGACAAGGTGGGTATGTATGCAGCCAAACAGGAGAGTATCCTCCCAACCTCCCGAATGATCTCTTATTAGTGTTATAGGCAAATCCTTCATAGTCTCTCTCCTGGCAGATGAAAAAGAGGTAGTGCCCCTTTAAGAAATCATAGCAACACGAGACGCAGCTGATACAGGTGACTTAGTGACGCAGGTGATGCAAACCAATCATATCCCGCGGTAAGTACTGCACCCGCCCTCTATCCAATCACATCCCAAGGCACCCGATGTGAATGCCGTGAGTTTCCACGAAGAAAGAGAATTAAAAAGAAGTTTACCAACCACGCAGAGCCCTGGTTGCTGAATTCCGCGTCACCGCTCACCCTCCTCAAGGCCGCTGGATTACGGAGACGGCATGGTAACTGGACCAGGCTGGATTACAAGTGCAATCGTGATTAACATAATACTGATACAGTTTGATCTCTCCACATTAGATCATCGGATCCAACAGAGAAGACTTTTGATCCATTCGATTTCTGTCTGTAACAACTGGAACACGGAGCGTTACTCCAAGAAAAGGCTGCAACGGTGGAAAGAGCATGTTGAACAGAGAAATGCATGTGCTTCTGCCAGTGACAGAGCAGTGCAATTTTTGTTGGTCCACAGGATTATCCTTTGTAGACCCTGAGTTCCCTGAATCAATGTTCTGCGGGTGTTGAGTAGTGAAGAGGCGATTGTGAATTGGAAGAAGTAAAGCAGTGATTTCTGAACTTAATGATGCACATGAAGCCAGAGAAAGAAGACCATGGGGGTTACTCTTACATGTAAAAACTGCGGTCAGTGGGTCACGAATGGAGCCACATGTGGCCAGTGTCAGGGATGGAAGAAGTGCATCGTGGTCATGTTGTGTATCAACCAACAATAACATAGGTTTATGTCCAGAGTTAGTGAGAAAAAAATAATCCAGAGAAATTTGAATCCTGAAAACATTACAGATGTTGTGTTCCTTTTCTCCACAGCCTTGCCCAGCATTTACTATTGATTTCTTAATGACAGCCATTCTTTTTGGAGTTCGTTAAGAGAGGACACAGAATTTGTTGAAATTTCTGATTTACTTCTTCACTTAAATGTATCATGCAGTAGAGCAGATGGTTCAGGAATGAGGACCATGGAGTACCCCAATCCCGACACTGAGCGTCAGGAATGGGAGGAATGTCTCTAGAGTTTTGAGTCTCACATTTACCCACCTGTGCTGGCCTGCGCACCAGAAGCTCTCACTGTTCCTCCAGCTAGATATTTGGTTGTAACTTCATGAAAACTTTTCAAAAGTTGTCATAGCTCAAAACAGATGGCTGCACTTTTCCTAAATGGAGCGGATCTAACTCAGGACTAAGCTTACTGACCTCCTTGTGTTCTGGCTCCTGGCAGAGGTTACTGAACTGTGGTTTCAGCTAATGCCATGTGAACTAGGAGCTCAAATTTCCCAGACCATAAGCGTGTGTGTAGGTGAAGGACATTCTAGTTCATACCCCTTTTAACCTAAATGATGTCAGGCATTTTTTGGAATCTTGATCGACTGCCACCTGTTCACCCAACTCAACACATTTTCTGTGCCTTCTTGGGCTGTAGCACTAGAATATATTTCCAAGTTTCTTGTGCAATAAGGAACACACAGATGATGGAGTTTTAACAAAACAAAGTAAAGTTGTGTGTTATTTTCAGGGTAGGCAAAAAGAACTATCTACCTATTAACTCCATGGTTTCCACATGGCCTCCTAATAAGCCACCAAGAGCCTAAACCTGTGACTAAAAACCTGAGGCTGACTCTGCCTCATCCCAAATATGCGCCAACCTGTATAGATATATTAATGATAGGTACACAAGAAATAAATTTATGTTGAGTCAGTTTTTTGTTCGAGTCTATTTATTATTGCAATATGTACTACATTAAGATCCTTTCGAATGATGTGCTCAGATTTTTCCTTTAGAGATCAATCTGATAGACTGTTGCACTAAATGAGATCATGGTGTACAGTAGCTGGTAGCTAGTGAGTGATCAAAGGACAGTGTTACGCTCAATCTAATCCTAGATCAAAAGGAATTATTCTTTGTTTGGTTTTGTTTGTTTCTGTTTTGAGACAGGACGTCATTATGTAGCCTAGGCTGGCCTCAAACTTGCAATCCTCCTGCCTTGGGTTTCTAAGTAGCTGGGCGTACAAATGAGTGCTGCCATACCGGCAAAGGAATTCTTTTTTTTTTTTTTTTTTTGCTTTTTGGAGACAGGGTCTCGCTTTGTAGTTCAGGCTGGCCCTGAGCTCACTATGGTGCCCAGGCAAGCCGCCGCGAACTCAGCAATCCTCCTGTCTCTACCTCCCAAGTGCTGGGATTACAGGCGTGAGCCACCACGCCCGGCATTGTGGTATGCGGTGTTGATTGTTGGTGGGCGTGTCTCCACGCTCAGCATTCTATGTGGTTACCGGGGATCGAACTCAGGACCTTGCGCTTGCGAGGCAGGCGCCGGAACCACTGAGCTAACCCTCCGGCCCGACAAAGGAATTTTTAATGACTCATCTGGATAGCAACTAGCTGGAAAATAAAATTGGTTTTGTCACTTGAGTTTTTAACAAACTTCTAGAGTAAACTTCAGTGATTAACACAAATGCATAGTGTTCCGAGGAAATTCTTATCTTTCTTTTTTCTTTCCCATGGATCATCTACAAGCCTTTTTAAATTAAATTCTATTCTGTGAAGAGTTCTAAGTTGACCCTCAATCACCTTATCTCCTTAAATTCCTGTCCCACATAATTACTAACCCACTTGAGTATGAATTGTATCTGTAATAATATTATTATAAAAACCCATATGATACAGAAATAAAATCATCAAAGAATATTGAGCTACTTAAGGATCTAGCAATCTTATATCCTCATTATAAACTAAATTGAAAGCATAAAATATAAAATATACTTTAAAAGTAGCCCTGAACAATAAATAAAATATGGGTATGTCTGCTTATCTATGCACATCTATATATGAAATATATAGGATGAGTTATAAAATTTAAAATTTAGTTTCTAAATAATGAAGGGATTCATTTTTGTATTTGCTTTGCATTCTTATGTTAAATTTTGTTGAACCATATTTCTAAAATCTTTCATTTTAGTATTCATTTTATCAAATTATAATCTTTTAACACTTAATAATAGAGGATAAAAAGTGTTCTAAGCATATAAAAAGATGACATGTTGATGAAATTCAGTTGAGTAATAATTTTGTCAAATAATATGTTTTTAAAAAGATTACTATCAGATAAAATATTACATATAAAGTGGGAAAAACAAAGAAAAATGTCATCTTAAATTATCTCTCCTCCCTTACTGATAAGTGTGTATAATGCTACAATTATAAATATGTTGCTATGCAATTGAAATATGTAAAATACAGGTAGGGTAACTATAACAATGTATTATAATAATTTTATAACAGATATTTACACTATTTCTAAAGCTAGAAAATACTACGTGTAGATAATGTCAAATGCCAAAACAGGGAATTTATGAAAGAAACAGCTAGAAATTATAGCACTTACTGAATGATATTTTTCTCCCTAGATTTCCTGGGGGAAGCTTGTTCACAAAATGTTTTGTATATTTCAGCTTGGATTTCTATAATCTAATATAATGATATTGTTATGGTTCCAAATAATTTTGGAATACTTCATTTTGGTACTATGTAAGTATCATTCCAAGAATGGTATAAGAAAATTGATCATTTTGCAGGAGCCAGGAAGTTCCAGAATTTGAAATTGTTTGCTAAAACACCTCAGGTCCTATGGCAACTAAGGAAGGTAAAGTGAAATATGATTTGGAACCGTGATGTTGAAATGACATTTTGCAGTCTTCCAAGACAATGGATAAAATTACTTTTCTGGACATAAACATTGGTATATTTGCTTAAAACAGTCTGACAATTTTGCCCAACACTTTCCTTGCAATTTACCTTGTATGATGATTACCCTGTAGATATATGTATCAAAATATCACACTGTACCAACAAATATCTATAACTATGATAGGACAATATTTAGAAAGTATTGTAAGAGGAAAATCTCTTCTTTAGGAAGCTGATAAAACCATAAAAATATCAAATAAACACTTAATTGGAGGCGTAGAAAGCTTTAAACAAAACATGATTAAAAAGTAAGAATGAAGGAAGGAAAATTAGTGTCTTATCTATGTCACTTTGAAGATTAAGAAATTAAGTAATGTAAATTTAATCTTCCAGATGTGGAACATATAGAAGGGAACCATCCCTAGGACTGTAAGAATAACAGTGAAGTTATTTTAATTTCTTTTAGATGACATGAAAGAGACATTCTGGAACTTACAAATACCAGGTTACCCTAGGATGTTGACTTTTTGAATTGTTGTATTACACAGAATACTTTAAGATATTTAGCAAATAACACTAATAAAAGGAAAGGCAGTCAAATACTCATTGTTTAAGTTTAATAGCTACAACCCTTGTTTTCACAAGTATTAAGCATTTTGTACCTGGGGATTATGTATTGACTTCTTCAACATCAGACTTTCTTTCCGCAGTGCATGCTAAAGTAAGCAGTAGGATGTTCTTTCTTTTATTGCAATTATGAGTCTGTTTCTGTGTCTAACACTGTCCAATGCCTTCTTTTAGAACACTATGATAGATATTACTTACAGAATAGATGTTCTGAAAATATGTTAATTATCTGTCAATGATTATTCACACATTCTTTTTGTATAACCCACTTTGAATTGACAAGGAGCAGGATCCATACTGAAGCCAATGAGCACACGGAAACAGAAGCAGGAGTAAATGGGAAGCTGCAAAACGTCCTTAGATGAAGGGAATGACAGAAACACTGGTTCGTGCTTTTTGGTCTCTTATAGCAAAGACTATAAAGAAAACGAATTAATCTGTGTGGCATTTCTACCCTTCTTTCTGTCTCTCCTTTTCGTATGATTCTCTTTCATTTCCTTCGAGTATACGTGCAACATAAAAAATGAAACACTTTGAACTAAAGTTGCTAAAAGTATGTGAATTGTTATTCACATACTATTTTTCTTTCTTTCTTTCTTTCTTTCTTTCTTTCTTTCTTTCTTTCTTTCTTTCTTTCTTTCTTTCTTTCTTTCTTTCTTTCTTTCTTTCTTTCTTTCTTTCTTTCTTTCTTTTGAGACAGGGTCTCGCTTTGTAGTGCAGGCTGGCTCTGAGCTCACTATGTAGCCCAGGCAAGCCTAGAACTCAGCAATCCTCCTGTCTCTGCCTCCCGAGTGCTGGGATTACAAGCGTGAGCTACCATGCCTGGTACTGTGGCATGTGGCATTGATTGCTGGTGGGTGTGAGTCTCCACGCCCAGCATTGTATGTGGTTACCAGAATTGAACTCAGGACCTTGCTCTTGCGAGGCAGGCGCCAGAACCACTGAGCTAAACTTCCAGCCCCAAATACTTTTAATTTAATCGTTATTCACATACTAGGGCCTAGATCTTAAATGTGCTCCCCAAACCCATGTGCTCACAGGTGGAGATCTTGGAAGGTGATGGGATTCTGGGAATGGTATCACAGCTTGCTGTGAAGTGCAGGGTCTGCTGGGAAATAGGCTGCCTTGTTCCTCCCATCATTCTCAGCGGCCCGTGCACCAGGGACACGCATCTAGAAGTGTTAACCAGCATGGGAGCGAGCGCAGTTCAGTAGAGAAGCACGTACTTGGCTTGGGCAAGACCCCGTGCTCAAGCATGTTAATTATTACCATCGTGTGGAGAGTTTCCCCAGACCTCTGTGTATTTTGAAAGTGTTTCACACCTAATTGTTTTTAATCTTCAATGTCTCTTTCTGAATATCCTTTGAACATTTCAGTTTTTTAAACTGCCCATGTAACACATCATCTCAACCATGCTATCTTTTGATTTTTACCTTTGTCCACTCCCAGCACCTGAGACGTCAACAACTAGTGTTCAGATCACGGAGCTCAATTTTATTCTTCTTCAAGGTGGTTTCCTTTTCAGCACAGTATTGCAGAACATAGCAATTTGAAGGACTCATCTTAAAATGAGTCTCACTTCTAACTAGTTTAAGTATTATCTGTCACGAGGGCTTTAATTTTATACAATTACATTAATAGAGCAGATGCCCAGATACCTGATTCTTCACTTGAAGTAAGCTAAGTGTAAGACCGAGACATTTAAAATAAAAAAAAAATGGGAAGTGTAAAATCTCGATCTGATAACTCTTCACATAAGTCTCTCTTGGATATAGTCTTTTTATTAATACATATCTATATGATATATATGTCACAATTATCAGATCAATATCAGATTTAATATTCTGTAATATGTGTCATGTGCTATTTCCTATTTTAGGGCCAAATACACTATATAATTTATTTTATATGTTTGTATTTGTTTGTTCTTGAGCTGCCTCGAATCTGCATTTCTTTCTGAGCTGTCCTGGTAGCTGGGATGACATGCCTGAATTGCATATCTAGCTTCTCACTCCCTGTCTTAGACTTCAGGATTCAATCATGGCTCTAACCATTGTGATGACATGTTCTGTGTCCTCTTGTAAAATACAGACAATTTTTTCTTCACAAGAGTTGTCATAGTCAAGTATATTGATGTTTGACACCTGTACTATATTGATAGTAGGATCTTACCAAATGCTGTTTAGGAAGTTCAGGATGTACATAAGTCAAGTAAATTTATAAGTAAAGTTTGAAAATTCACTTCCATAAAATTTTATATAGTCACAGTCTAGTAGTGAATGGCTCAACTTGAGTCTGTTCAGCTTATTACAGAAAATGAAATAAATATATAGATAATAGTATTGTATATCAATTTTATTTTTTACAAATTCCGGAATTTTGAAATTACCTTTATCTGTGGAACTAGGCTCCTTGAAAAAATGTTTTTAAGATATAGCATCATGGGTTCATTATAAATTGGTTCATTGCTGTAATCACTAATTGATGTCTTTATTGACATACACAAGGGCATAAACATGCACACACATACACTGAACCACATGCTCTATAATATCACTGACTGTGGTGATGAATGCTATAAATTTAGCATTTGCAATAGATTTTTGCCTTCTTTTCTCCAAAATAAATTTTTTCCACTATAGTTTAAAGCTACACAGCGGAAGCCCTGGTTCTACTTCCTACGTGATTCCACAGTATAATTATTATTTTTTTCCAAAAAAAAAAAAAAAGAAAGAAAATCTTTTCAAGAAGAATGAAAACACTTGTGAGAGATAATACGCCTTCCTATTTGTAAAACAAATCTTGATACTCTCTCGCCTGGAGTTTCAGCAATTATTAGATCACAGTTACACTTTGTCAGGGCTAAATGTTTCGCGTCCTTGCCGGAAGAGAGGAAGACCCGAAGATTACAATATATTTGAACAAGAAGCCGCTCATTTTGCATTATTTTCCATTCTCCCCGTCTTTGTCAGGAGGCTGGATCCATGCTGTGCTGTTCTCTCTTCCGGTTGCCACCTTTGTCATGAGAATGAGACACCGGAATCGGAGTGTTTCCCGCTAGATATAATAGCATGCTTTCCTCCTCTCACCTCTCCCAAGATGGTGTATTTAGTCAGGTTAGAGCTTCTGGTTCCCTCAGGGCACCTGCTTGACATTCACCCGAGGCGTCCTTTGTGCTGTATCTAATGCACAAGTATTTGATGTGTTGAATGGACTTGGAGTCCTTCCCAATCTCAAGCGCACGCGTTCTGCCCTCCCCCTCCCGTGCGATTTCTCCCGTGTTTTCATTGTCATTGGAATAAATTGCATGTTTCAACTTATAGGATACAGAAGCATATGCAGGTGTTAACTATTATTTTTAAAATACTACTTAGATATGTTTCAGTAACCCAATTTCATATAGTAAAAAAAGTAGTCGGTATGGTTTTGGCAGATAATATGTGGTGAGATGGGCACTTAAATAACAGAAGCTTTCAAAGATGTATTTAATTTGTATTTGAAACATATGCACTTTGTTAATTTTTATTCTGCTTGAGGGTAGAGTTTAAAATTACGTCTTTCATCCAACCTGAGATACTAATACAATGGTATTTTTGGAGCGTGTTTCTATACTATGTAGCATAAAACCTGCTGATAGTCAATTTTCACAAAATACAGAGCACGACATGTGTACGCTGCTCCTCATTACCCTATATGCATGAGAAATTCTTGTGAACTAAAAAGTCTACAGGTGAGAAAGTACAGAATCATCACATCAAGTTAGTCAGTAATGCAACTTCCTATATTATGTGAGAAATACTTTTGAGCAACTTTAGTTCTTCCTTTATACCTGAAGAAATTGATCTAACAGTGAGTGATATGTGATCTGCTGCTAAGAAAACAAACAATATGATTGTTACCAGTTTGGGGCTTACTCATAAGAGAAACCGAAACCACACTAAGTATTTCCTTTTTAAATTTAATTAGTATATGTTTGCAGTGCATAATGTTTATATTCCTTGTGTTAAACTGGTACGTGTACCTAGCAGATCTTAAGTATTTCACCAGAGGAGTATTACTGGAGGTGTTTTACACCGCAACTCTGACTGGTTATCATGGTGCAGCACTTGATGGATGTGAGGCCGTCCGAGGGAGCGATCTCCTAGATTCCCAAGTAGGATCACAGAACAAGTTTTGCACTGCATTTTTACTTCTCAGTTGAGCAACACAACTCTTCCTTTTGGGTTTCTATCTAGGGAAGAGAACTTGCTGCACAGTCCGTGGGAAGCTTCTCTTATCTGTCTTCCTGTTCTTGAAATTCCTGAAGACCTTCTGGGAGCTTCTGTCCTGCTCTCCACCTCCTCTGTGCTGACTCTGTGAGGTAGCTCTCCTGCTTGCAGCTCAACACAGCCAGTGTGTGTGAACTCTTCTTTTTAAAAGTCCAATTCCTAAAGTTGAAATGGCTATGTCAGGATCTCTGTTGCTTCCCAGACCTGAGAGGATAAAGATTCGCGTCTTTAGGTGTTTATGTTTTAGGACTGATTAACAATCGGTCAGTGCCTGATATTAGAAGTCAGCATTGGGGGGGGGGGGAAGCGTCCAAAAAATTCTGGCAGAAACTGAAGGCTACTTCATTGCGAAGTCATTCTCTCACTGACAAAGTTATTTTTGAGGGTTGATTCTGTAATTCAGCGACTTTACTACAACGTGTATCAAGAAGTTAGAGCCCTTGGTTAGCAGGTCTGCTAATAGTGTCAGTTAAGATTCCCTGGAAGGTCTTAATTCCTCAGGAGGCCTAAACTCAGTTGTTCTCAGAGGCACTGCATCAGGAAGCCCAGGGTCAGGCTGCCCCCTCTGAACTGCCAGCCTCTTCTGGAACATGTGTTTCAGGACTTGTGCTAGACCCAGCCCCAGGAACACTGTCCAGCTTTCTGCAAAGTCACCAGCACAAGTGTTCCAAAGACGCCCCGAACCTAAGAAATATTGCCACATTCTTCCCCCAGGAAACTAAGACCCTCTGAGCAGATGTGTCATCATCAGTTATTTCCCAAGAACAGGAAAGATGACATAAAGATAATTTGCCTTTTATGCTGACATAGCTAAAGAGAACATTAAAGCCATTTTCCGCAGCTTGAAGAAAGGTAGCTTTCCCTCACAAAAGCTATTCTTTTGTAATTTGTGCTTACATGTGTGTATGGATGTTGGAAATATGTCTGTACCTCATTAGCTGTAAACTTCATAATCTCAGTAAATATTTCTACTTGTTCCTTTTTTGTGTCTCCGGTGCTTAATACAGAATCTGGCCCTGACATAAGATATGAAATGTTTACAAAATAAGCAAATTAATAAATATACTCCACAGTGATTCCCCCTTGCTATATTATAAAGTATTTGGTAATGCTTTTACCCAAAGAAGGTGATGACTCAAAAGATGTATCACTCTAAAACTAGACAGTCTTTAAAACATAGATTTATCAAACTTATAAATAAATATTTTAAGTAAGCATGATTTGTTTACTGTTTAAAGAGACCTATCTGTAGCTATTAGAGTTGAGCAAATAGTATCCTGTGAAGCATCAGGTCTCTATGATTCTACAAGGCATATGTGGGAATTTTCATTTAACATTAAGACCAATGAGACAAATGTATTTCTTTTCAAAGTACTTTTCATCACAGTTGACAGGCATTATGGCTTTTATCTGAACACCCTCCTAAGCTTCATGCGCTTGTAGGTAGGGTTTAACAGAGCTGGTTTGATCTAGCATATGTGATACTGAGATTAAAGGTATGTGGTATTAAATTAGTCAACTGAATGGCATTAGTATATTTATGGGTATGGCTCAGTGCTTACTGAAAAGAGAACCTGTACCCTAGGTATGGTTAGCAATGTTCCAAAAGGTGTTTGGCCTGGACGCTTTCTGCTGCTGCTGGTTCTTTGCTGTTTTGCTGCCTTCTTTCTGCCATATCATGAACTGTTTCTCCTCTGCAATGCCTCTCCACCATGTCACTCTGCTTTGAACTCAGCAGATTATGGACCAAAACCTCTACAAACTATGAGGAAAAAAAATTAAACATGTTCTCTATTAACATATGGGGGTGACGTATTTTGTTTCATCAACTACAGAGGTAACTGAAGCAATGGTTAATAGACTGAGGGATCTCAGATTTGACAATTTATTTATTATTTGATAAATTGTTTTTATAATAACTTCATTAGACTTACTTTCTATGTTGAAAATGTTGGCTTGGAAAATGTTCTAAAATTTCAAGGGTGAATTCCAGAATATAATGGTAAATATTGATTATAATGATATCATAATAAATTGTGCATCTTAAAGAATGCATAAATTATGAGATTATGTTCTTGGAATATAGCAAGGGTTCAGTAAACATCTGTTTAATAAAAGAAGGATGAGAGTTATAGTGATGTTTTTGCTATTTTGGGTGTAGTAATTATATTGAATGAGTAACACCTTTGACAGTCTGATACTATGATTAAAGCTTACCAGTGGAAACAGGTGTTGTTAAAGTTATTTTTAAAATAGTCAAATCAAAAAGAAAAAA
>PVIC010044639.1:0-14927 GCA_004025085.1 Thryonomys swinderianus
GTGAGCCACCACACCCGGCACTGTGGTATGTGGTATTGATGGCTGGTGGGCGTGAGTCTCCACGCTCAGCATTGTATGTGGTTACTGGGGACTGAACTCAGGACCTTGCGCTTGCCAGGCAGGCGCTGGAACCACTGAGCTAACCCTCCGGCCCAGGACATTTCTTTTTTAAAGCCAAATGCTTTCACTTAAAATGAAGTAGTACACAACTACCTATGTGTAAAAGTAGATAGCCTGAGCTGTTATGGAGAAATGGGAGGCAGTTTGGGTCTCTGTACGCAGTGATTCCCTTTACCTCTGTAACCGTCCCTGAGGAAGGAGTCTTGGCATCCTTTAAAATTCAGAGAGAAACTCACCTCTTTTCCCAGTGAATAAACTGAGGTCCCTAAAGGAAAACTGGGCTATTGACGACAAAACAGACACCTGAGTCTCCTGACCCTCAGGCTGTTGCTGAGCGCTCTGCAGAGACTGTGAGTTCACACATACTAGGTGTGCAGTGAGCCAGGGAAGCGGGAAGACCAAGGAGGAGGAGGGAGGGACTTGTTGATTCCCGGCCTGCCCGAGCCCCGCAAGTCACAAGCGACACCCGTGACAAAGGATGCCACGCGCCAAAATAAAACGTATTGTATTTAAATATTCCCCCAGTCATTTTGTGTATTTAAGTCTTAATTCATCTCCTCTAAATCTCTCCCTGCTACATTAATGTGACGACTTTGACAGAAAGATGAATAACATTATTAAGGAAGCTTGTGAGCAGATTCCACTCATAAAAATCCCTCGTTCGCTCACGCGCTCTGTGGTCCCCGTTCCACAATCTGTTCCCCTTGACTTCCCCGGTTCCCGCCCCTGTGGGCCTCGGGTTGCTGAGGAAGGGTGGTGCACGAGCAGTTCCGAGGCGGGAGGAGCCCACGCTGTTCAAACCCACTCCTAGATCTTCCCTTCGTTAAAATCAAGTAACTCATTGGAGCCAAAGTCTAGGTATGGCAAGATCCAGGCTGGAGGGAAGGCAAAGCAGATCCCCCTTGACAAAAGCGTCTTAGGGGAGCAGAATGGGGGCAAACAGGGCCGCACCGTGCTCTAGAGCTCACCGCTGAGAACTGCCCAGGCCCACACTTCACCGTGCTGGTTGGGCCCAGCCAGAGATGGCCCTGCAAGCTACCATTACAACGACTCGATCTGTTCCTCTTCCCGGAGCTCTGTGTAGCTGCCCTGGCTGGAAATTTATGCTCCTCTTTGCCAAGCCACCTTGACGAATTGCTTCCAGGATGGCATCGGAGTCAGTGGTATTCATCTCACCGACGTCTCAACCTTCTCCTTTAAATCATTGCTCATGTTGTCAGCCATTTGTCCACCCTGACAGCCTGGCTTGGGCCTGGTTGCTCCGTTAGGAAGGCTCCTGGCTGAGAAAGGGTCTGTGGAGTCCACCCTGGCAGAAGCTGGAGGAGCCCAAACCTCCTCCCTCAGATACCATCCCTCCCTCGCCTGGCCAAGCCTTTGTCAGGGCATCTAACAAGTCTGGGAAGCCAACCTTCCTATGTCGCGCATGCCTCTGACCTAGCACTTACCTCACTGCATAAACAGCCAATCAGCACTGATAAGTCCTGCCAGTATGTCTAACACCGTAGAGCGCCTGGTGCGTAGCAGGTGCTTAGTGACTGATGAGCTAAACTTGCACATAGTGGGGTGAATGCAACCTCTTTGAAAATGTTTGGCCATGTGCAGCAAAGGCAGTTATGCGCACCCTGCATGACACACGTGGGTACATAGCCAACAGAAATGAGTGCTTCTGTGTATCAAAGATGTACATAAGGATGTGCATGGCAACTTCTTTCCTAATAGGCTCAAAGTCTTTAAAAAAAAACCTCAAATGTCTATCAACAGCAAAACGAGCAAACAAGCCATAGAATATTTCTATAGATTGTGTTGCACTGGTGCTGTGCAGTAATGAGAAAGAACAAAGTTCTGTTGGCACAGTCAAATGGATGAATTGTACAGAAATAGTATCATATGAAATCAAACACAGAAGAATATATTTATGATTCCATTTACATCTAGTTCCAAGACATAAGTCCCAGTTTACTGGTGGTAACTAAATGGTTGTCTTTGAGGGGTGTTGTAATGGTGGCTGCTGACTGGGAGGAGACACAAGGAGGACTTCTGGGGGTCAGAAGCATTCTAAACTCTGTCCTGGAAGAGGACATAGAGGACATGATTTTATACACATAAAATCACTGGGCTATGTGTACTTAATATTTATATACAAATTAAGCTTTATCATGGTAAAGAAAATGTGGAATGAGTTGTTCTCAGACTTTTATATTCTCATTGTATCTTCTAGGTATGTCAAACCAGGCAAATTATTACATTAGGGATTTTTCTATGTTTTATATTGTGAAAAAAATTTTATTTGTTGCACATATGTTTTTTGAAATACATGAGGACATGCCCTCTAAAAATTTTAACACAGCACTCTACCTTACCCAATACCATGAGGGAAAAAATCAGTGCATTAAAATATACTTACCTCTTGGCATGAAAGAGATTATTGCTTCCTAGGGCCAAGTGTCATTAGAGGGAGACAGTGAGAGTTGGAACCTTCTGAAGACACTTCCACATGGGAGCTGTCAGGAAACAAGCGAGGGGGGCTCACATCCAAGAACTTCAGTGCTACTGAGAACTCTGAATTCAAGGTCTTTCCCAAGGAAAAACAAATGGCATAGAACAGTGACAGCGAACATTTTAGAGCTTTCGGTGATAACAAACAGCTTGCTGTAGCCCACAGGCTATAGGTTCACCACTACTGGCGCTCTATCTCTTACTTTTTTTCAGCTAAATTCCCTGAAAACTACAAGGGTGCCTTGTGAATTCCAGTGCACCTGGATTTACATGTGGACCGACAGCTTGAACCACCAGGATAATTTTGGGTGACAAGAGAAACTTATGTAAGGACAAAGACAAGGATCCAAGGACAAGGGTTGGTTTCAGGAACAGGAAGTGATCTATGTGGAAAATTATAAAGTGTCCAGTGGTTCACTCCTAGCTTCTAAGGTCTTCCTCCACAGCTCCATGAAAAGGACCACTAGAGATATCTTGAACTAGTTTATAGAAGTTAAGATCAGGTTGGACTGAAAATAATAGGTCAAAACTAGGACTAGCTTAAGAAAAATGGTAATTAATTATAAGAAAAGGAAAGCATAGACAGGACTGTGGTTAATTCTCCAGTAGCAGGATCTTGAAGTTCTTAGACCTCATTCTTCCTCGTGCGTTTCTGTGTTGCTCTGAGCCTTAGTTCTACTGTTCATTCTCAGTGCAGACAAGGTCTCTCCATGTGGTAACAAGAGTGCAAGAGAATTGCTAGCACCTCCTTGATCTGTGTTCTGAGTGTAAAATCCAAAACTGTCGGGAGAGAAATCAGGTTGGCCCAGATCAAGCCAGTTGTCTAACTTTAGATCTATCAGCAGAGGTTAGGGAGGCAGATTCTACATGTTACATGGCTGCTTCTGCATTTAAAATGGTGATAGTAGATGCTAGATACCGGTGAGTGGGCAGTACCCTAAAGAGAGGGATGGATGGAGACAACACTGTAAATACCTCCTATGAAGAAGTTCGGAAAATTAGTATGGTTCCTCTCCCAATATATAACTGGAGTCTGAATTAGATAAACAGCGCTTTCTTCTAATCCTATCACTTCATTGTGCTACTCTTGACTGATACAACCTATTTCTTTCTGTTCTTCGTGGTTTAACCTTGGATTTCTTGGTTCTTCTGTTTCCCATTTTTTTACTATGATACTTCACTCTGTTTTGTATTTTTACAATGATTTTGCTTGGATACAAGTTTTCTTCTATTTAAAAACAGCTCCTACTTCTTCCAACACAAATCCTACAGCACCATGGTGGAAACTTAACTGTAGGTGGTCTAATCGCTGATACTATCTTGGTGGGTGAGGAACTGCCTCTTAGGGAATCACTCACCCTGTTTGAGTCATGTTTGTCTTCAAGTACTAAGCAAATAATATTATTAGAAAATCCCATCTTCCCTCCACATTCTGTCTCTTCTCTGATTTCCACAACAGTTCATGAGATAGCCAGGTGTGTCCTACTATAACCATTTTTTTTTTACATTTTAAGAAAATGATACTTAGGTCACACAAATTTTCAAAAGGGATAGATACATCTGGGATGAGAAACTGAAGATGTTAATGAGTTCTAGAATGTACGATGAATATGGTGAAGGAGAAAATATTCAAAGGGAAATGTGGTGGAGGGATGAGTGAGGAAGGGTAAAGAAAAATATGATGGTAATAAAATAGGTGAAACGAAGCTCATGTATTTAGGGGGTGGAGGGTTGTGGGGTGGGTAGGGGGATGGGGAAAAATGAGAATTAAATCATGTCATATACTGGTACAAATTCCCAAAATTGAGAGTGATCACGATGTGTATATACAATGTACCAGTGAGGATAATAATAAACTTTAAAAAGTGATAGATACAAATAGGTGGTGGATCTGGGGTTCACATTCAGATCTTCTGATGACAGATCTTCTATTACATGAAGATAGGATGTTTAACAACAAAATGACTTGTAAGTTTCCTTCTTGTTCTAAAGATCGATGATTCTGCAGAATAAGATAGCAATATTAAAAGTCATGCTGTCTCATATTTGTTCAGTGTTCGGTATGTGCTGGCCATGATTCTAAGCATTCTACATATATTACTCATTTTAGTCATGTAAGAACTGTGGGAGGCTGGCAAATAATGTCGTAGGATCTAAGTAACTGGTGACTAGAATCATTGGATTGCAAGAAAGTTTAGCTTCTTGACTGCGGGGTTTTGTTTCTGTAGGGTTTTCATTCCATTAGAGAAACAAGATAGACTACAGGAAAGTGAGGAAAGCTTTTGTTGGGGGTTATGATGTGTTTGCTAGACGACAGATATGCAGCCTAGGACAATTGCCATTTTAGTTTAGTATAGAAGAACAGCAATGAGATGAGTATGACCTTGAAAATTCTGTGTCACTGTGCACAGCCCCCAGGAGATAAAACCGCCTAGTTTGAGGAAGGGACCTGGGTTAGAATCCTGGCCTGGTCACTCATTAGTTGGTGACTTGAACAAATGAGTTAGATTCTCTGACTTACTGAGAACAGGAAGACAAGTTCCTCGAGCCCTTAGTCGCATGTTGGTGCTCAGTGATCTCTGCCCCACACTAAGTAGTATCTAGTGTCATCATACTGGAAATAGAAGGGGTTGCTTAGGTGTGTCAGGAACATCCTTTTCCTAAACCCGCAGGAGGAGCTCTGCCTGTGGCCCCGCTTCTGCCCTCAGGGGAAAGAGCCTGGCTGAATCTTCCCCAGTGCTTAGATTTGAAACCTTAAGAGACTCTCTTTGTACTCTGTCCCACACCCAAGGGGACAAGCCAAATAGAGCAGAAATTGCACTGAAATTAGAGCCAGTTGAACTAGACTTTAGGTTATTCGCTCAATATCTTGGAGCCTCAGTTTCTTTATCTATGGAATGAGAAAGACAATATTTGAAAGGTTAGTTTTGAGACCTAAACTATGTATCATTTGTACAGATTGATGGTCGTGTTAGCTGAATTTGCCAATGACTCTGGAGGGATGGATTTTCCTTCCCTCCTTATCTCAAACCTCTGTGTATATATCCTTTATACTCTAAGAGGAATCTGTTACTAGCCGAACACAGCATTTTCCTGTTCTACCCAGAAGGCACCCCCAGGCCTTGGCCTCTGCATGCTTCATGAACACATATGCATACATAGGTGCACACATGCACAGACATCCCTTTTCCATGCTAACACATGACAGGGAGAGGGAGGGAGAAAGAGAGAGAGAGAGAGAAAGAGAGAGAGAGGGAGAGAGAGAGAGGGAGAGAGAGAGAGGGAGAGAGAGCTGTCATGTGGAGAAATAGCAGCAGGAGGAAATCCCCCGTCCTCTCTCCCCATGTCACTTGTTCTGCCTGTACAGGCAACAAATTAAAACAAGAACCCCCCATCGCCCAGAGCTGCCTGGGCTTCTGCCACGTCGGCTCTAATAATAGCCGAGCAGAAAGGCCCCCCTGTCCGCCAGCCCCTGAGCAGAGAGGCCGTGCTTTTCATTCGCAGCCAGAGAAGTGGCTGGAAGCTTCGGCTGTGTTTATTTGGTGTGACTTTGGGGCGATTATATATTGTTTCTTGTCCTCTGTCTAAGTGCTTCATCAGAGATGGAGGGGGGGGGGACAAGGGGTGAAGGGGCAGGAGCAGGAAGAAAAGCAAAAAAGAAATTCAACTTCCTCGGGAAAACACACACAGTGCACGCAGTCCACGCCGGCACCAGCACACAGCAAAATTGAACTTTCCCTGCCTCACAGTGGTCTTTGAAAGCATTCAATTATCTGTCTGCACCTATAGAAAATGTTAGGGATTGCTTCCAGAAGCCTTTAAAAGGGTCTATACATAACAGAGGCGCTCGCACACGCTCAGCGGCAGGCTGAAAAACAACAACAATCTATTCATTTACCTTTGAAAAAGCCAAAAAGATATAAATTCTACCCAGAAATCAATCTCCCTCTCTTTCTTTCTTTGTCTTCTGCCACATCCCTTCTGCAACCTCTCACCCCGGCTCGTGTTTATTTATTTATTTTCCAGCTAAGGCCACAGAAGCCACCAAGGACGGCAACATTAATACAGACAAAAGAAGCCGGGTGCATTTTGTTGTAAATGCTGGTTCGGATCATGCAAAACAGATGCTTCTCCCACTGGCTGCTTGGGGCCTCCCCTGCCATGGAATGCATTTCTAAGAGAGCACCCACTAGGTGCTGGCCATAGTCCCGGTGCCATTAATGAGTGCCACTGTTTTGGACTCTCAGGATGAATCCCTCTCTGGGTGGTGCTCCTTTCGCTACCCAAAAGGGAGACTCAGCATGTGCTTGTTAAACGGCAGCACAGGGAGCCAGCTCAGATCTTCTGCCTCTCAGTCTAGATTTCTTAGCTTTTCCATTTCTGCTTCCCTCCTGGGCTATATGCCCCGAATCACGAGAAGACATCAGAGTGCGCTCAACACATCATGTCCGTAATTACTAACACTCACACACGGATGCTGGTGTAGCGGACCATGTTTACTTCAGGCTGGTATACTGTAATGAAAATAATGCGCATGGAGATGATGGTGGTGGTGATAGTGATGAAGCACACAGAAAGAGTCCTGACTCAGGTGAGCGTTCCAGATGCCAGCTTCAGCTTTACTACCCATGGCTATGGGCCTTGGTTAAGTCATTTCACCTCTTTGTGGATTCAGGGGGTAAAACTAGATCCATGGTTTTCCAAGAGGAGTGAGTGGAGTAGCCACATCTTTAAGGCCACCTGCCTCACAGGGACCGATGGAGAAGAGGCTGGGCCATGGAAATCTCTCAAATAAGCCCTTTTTAAAAAAGCTTAGTTTACGTGTTATGGCTCTCCATGACTACCCAGCAGAAGAAAGGGTTGTGCTCTTTACAGGATGGGATACAGCCAGAATATTTCATGTCAGGATGGCTCTCTTCAGAGTCGAAGGAGCTCCTTTGCTTTTTAAGGGTCTCAGCACCAGAAACGACTGAGACATTGACAAACAGCCCTGCGATAGACACGTGGAGTCTGTTGTAGGCTGGACCAGATGAACCCAAGACAGGCGTCTTAGACGACAGTGAGGGGGTGGTCTGAGGCCAGGAAGAGCAACAAGAAACAAAAGATAGTCCAGTGAATGGGGAATTGGGGTCAAAGCACTTAGAAGGGAACTGGAGAGCTGGGTGCCATGATCAGAAGGATCAAGCAGGGTGTGGGAACCATCCCTGGGCATATCAGAGCCTGGCCCTCACCTTTGGGAGTGAACAGAATCAAAACATATGGCTTAAGGCCTCAGATCTCTGATATCTCTGAACATCTGGCTGAAAAAGTGCACTAGCACATGTACCTTTCACCTGTACCCACTGTTCCCTATGAACAGAAACTCTGGCAGGGCTGAGCACTTTTCTGTTCCCAAGTGTGTCTCCTGCATGCCTGATAAACCATGTGATTCCTGATCTCTCACATGTAGGTCACTGTAACCATGTGATCCAAGGTTTGAGATATATATATATATATATATATATATATATATATATATATATATATATATACACACACACACACACACACAAACCTTGGATCACATGGTTACAGTGAATATATATATCTATGTATATATATATGTATATATGTATTTCTATATTTTGAACCAAGGGTCTTGCTTTGTAGTTCAGGCTAGCCTTGAGCTCACCCTGTAGCCCAGGCAAGCCTCGAATTCAGCAATCCTCCTGCCTCTGCCTCCCAAATCCTGAGATTACAGGCGTGAGCCACCACGCCCGGCACTGTGGTGTGTGGTACTGACTGCTGGTGGCCCTGAGACAGCACACCCGATATTGTTGTATATAGTTACCAAGGACTGAAACAGGGATTTTGAGCTTGCTAGGCAGGCACCAGAACCCCTGAGCTAAATCTCCGGCCTTTGTATCAAGAAATCTTACATTCCATTTAATGAGACTATACTAACTGGCAGGACTGGATTTTAGGGTTAGTTTGCATTTGCAACACATACTTGAAAACAGGTGGGGTGAACAAGGAGTTTCATGTATCAGGACTGGGCCAGTACCCAGGTATGACCACCTGAGAGCAACACTCATAGTACTGAGCTTGGTCTGAATTCTTTTACCCATCCTAAATTTGGTGGCGTGCTGGGAGGACTGAACAGATCTGTCCTGTTCATGCCCACACATCTGATGAAGAAGAGATATTGTTTTCTGTAGTCATATACAAAAAATAATACTACTTTTAAGTTTTCGGAGAGGTCATATATCTGTTGTGTCTAACGTACCAGTGAGTATTGTTGGTCCCACTTTATAGATGTGTAAACTGAAATGCACTAAGTGCCTAAGTGCACAATGCTAAGTGCCCTCTCAGGGCCACTCAGTGACCCTAGGGCAGAACTGGAGCTAGAGCCCAGTCCTTCCCTCACTAGCCCGCTCCTCCCCTCCACCTACAAGCCACCTATGCAGACTACCTGACCTATGGGGGCCAGTTTGAAGCACTGGCAGGATCAGGGGTACACGAGAGTGACTTTCTCATGGCATGTGACTTCACCAATTTGAAGAGCATTTTCTTGGCCAGCACTCTAATCCCAATGCTTGAGCAATGCCATGAGACCACATCGATCGGGATCTGGGAAATTCCGACCTGACCGTAGCACATTGTAATGGCCTCTACCCGTGTGACCTTCTCCCTGTCAGAAAATACATCTTTTCTGCAAGTCCCCAGCCTGCAAACATCACCCACAGCCAGCTTAGCCTGGACAAAGGGCTTTGAAATGGTCCAAATAATGCATCGAGAGGAAAACTGTTTCTCAAGTGTGTAATTCGTCCACTATTAACCTGCAGCTGCAGGGAGGGCCTGCTTTGATTCCCTGCTCCCGTCAGGGCCACTCCTGTCACGTACCGTGCATGGCAGTGGACAGGGAGCTGAAGCTTGTCATATTTCCTGAATGCTAATGACCCCCTGGCTGGCTGGGCTGACATTCTGTCGGCCGCCTGGCTGCACTGCAGGCCTGACCCATCATGGAAATTGTGTGCAGCTTGGTTCTTCCACAGTGCATGTCCTGGTATTCAGCTGCGTGGTGTGAAAAGGGAACTGGCGTCTCCAACTATCTGGAGTGTGTTTTGTTTGGGAAGGGGCTGGACACAGACACCAGAGTTTCTCGTGTTTTCTGTGGGTTCAGTTCCTAATAGTGACACTGTGGTGCTGGGAGCTTTAGGGAGAAGTACTTACCCTTTGGGAGCTTAGCTTTTATTATCTGAAAAATAGCTGGACAAAGTACTGGGACTTAAATTCTCTGAACTATATTTTTTAAAGTGACTCTGTTTTGTGCTTACTATCATTAGAACTGAAAATTCTAATATATAAGGAGAAAAAATGACAATATTTTTGCCACTATCCTCATTTCTCTTACTTTTTTCTTTTCCCTCCTTCCTTCCTTCCTTCCTTCCTTCCTTCCTTCCTTCCTTCCTTTTTCTTTCTTTCTTTCTTTCTTTCTTTCTTTCTTTCTTTCTTTCTTTCTTTCTTTCTTTCTTTCTTTCTTTCTTTCTTTCTTTTTCTTTCATCTCATTCATCATTATTATCATAGAAAGTGTTCTGACTTCCCTCATTATCAGACTAAGCTGAGCTGTGGGGTTCAAAGAGTTAGGGCTGAACAAAGAGACAAGTTAGTTCTGGAGTCTGCTCACCACGCAGCCAGGGCCTAAGAGTTATGAGAAGGAGGAGGGCAAGTGGATGTGGAGTAGGTGTCAGGGTTGAAGCAAAGGTCTGGCACCATTGGGTGGCCAAGGGAAGCAAGAGGAAAAGGTGGGGAGGAATTCCTGAGATTTTCAAAAGCAGCAGAAGCCTTTAGCGAGTATTTTATAAAGGATCATGGGACAGAACAGAAAGAAACTAAGACGAATACCCAGCTGAGTCAATAACTTTAAACAAGTAATTCTCAACCAATGGCAAATATGTGACATTTGCCAGCTGATGTCTAGTCTGAAGATCTTTTTAATATAGTAATCCAAGAAGTCATAAACCATGAGGGAAAATCCTCTTTATTAATTTTCCAAGCCCCAAATAAAAGATAAAACCAGAAAAGCAAAATTATTCTTATGTCCCTAAAGGAATATGCCTCCTCCAGTCTCTGGCTTTCAGCTGGCAATCGGATGAGTCACCTGTAGAGGTTGTTTGGGCCTCACTCTGGACTCAGAGAGTCAGCAATGAGGCATCCCTGGTACACATCTTGATTCATCCTGCTGTTGAGCTGGGCAATGGGCATGCCATCAACTCCTAAAACAACAGCAATAACAAACTACAGGCCAGGAAAACAACTGCTTAAGAACTGAGCTCCATCAGGCCAGCTGTTTGTTCTACTAAACGTTAAATATTTGTTGAATAAATATTTCAAGACTAGACTATGAGTTCCACTAGATTGTGCAATCTTTGAGTGCAGGGACCATGTCTAAGTCATCTCTCTGTCCCCAGTGCCTGGCACACAGTAGATGCCCAATACATGTTTGTTGAGTATATAAATAAAGGAGTGAATGAATACATGAATGTGGAATGAGACTTCCTGTTGGAATAGAAAGAGTCCAAGTTTTGACATGAAAACCTTCATTTAAATAAAGCCTGGCTACACAGCTTTCTCATTTGGAATCCTTGAGCAAGGCTTTTTTTTTTTTTTTTTTTTATGTCTTTGAGCCTCAGTTTCTACAGTGGAAACAATGGGGCAAATGCCATGTGCTTTCTAGAGCTAAATGAGTTAATGTACGGGAACAGGCACATGTAACAGCTCAAAGCACCGCACACAATTAATGAAAATAGAACAAAGTTCCGTTGACTCTGCTGCGAGCTGTTGGTTCCACTTCCCTGATGCCCAGTGGCTCTCAGTCACTTCAGACCAGGAAGCCTGGCGAGATGCAGGAGGAAGCAGGGGCATGACCATGACAGTCTGCCTCAAATACTTCTGAGCCTTCAAATAAGACCAGATTCCAAGCTGTTTCATTTTAAATGGTCTCGATTAAAAAAAATGACTCATTTTCCTTTAAATTCATCATCAGACAACATTCCCTTCTCCGGGAAACTGTACAGGAGTTTGGGTTGACATGACACTCCAGTGTAACAAGACAACATAATTTAAAGGAGCCCTGTGGTTTTTACATTTGAGGCCCACTGTTTGCCAGTATTTGAACCAAAGCTCAGAGAACAGCTGGGAGATTAGGTACTAACGAAAAGGAAATGATTTGAAATATCCACGCTACGTTCCCTGAAAATCAGAGCGCTGTGACTTGGCAAGCTTCATCTTTCCTCCCCACCCTGGCACCCCCGTTGAAATGTGTCTCTGAACGGGGCTCTCTGCAGAGCGCTCAGAGACGTTTACAGCTCTCTTCCTCGTATGCTTGTGTGATAAAGGTTTGGCTTTGTTGTATCAACTGAAATCATAGAGGTGAATGTTTCTCTTGTCTGTCTAAGAAATACTGCGAATATTATATCAGGTTGTACCTTTGTGTCTCATCATTTATCTCACCTACAGGAACTTGCAGTGAGTGTGTGAAGGAAGAAGGTGGCTAGAAAGGCCTGCTCACCTGGTCTGGCCCCCTGTCTCTGAGTAAGGAGTTCTCTCTAAATTGCTCTAAATAGGGTTGAGTGGCCTCTGAGGACTTCCTCCTGGTGGTCCAATCCACACTGAAGCCTCCCTCAGCCAAATTAGTTCTCCCCACTTTTGTTTTCTGATATCCCTAGACTTCTCTTCTTTGTGCTACTCAATACCAGTGTCAGTTTTCTTCTTAACTGGCTTTCTGTCCCCTTGAGATGAGTAGCATTGGAGAAGCCACTGTTGTTCCACTCTCCCAAATTTCTCAGGTCATAACTGCTAAGAACTTCTTACCTTATAAAGTAGCTTCCTTTTACCTTCCAAGGTTGGTACATGCGGGCAGATATGAATGACAATGACGCTATTACCTTCGTGGCCCTTTGGAGAGGGTTAGGGATGGGGAAGGGTGACCCTCCCTCCCCCTCCCTTCCTCCCTCCCTCCCTCTCTCCCTCTATTCTTTCCTCTATGTCTCTCTTATTAGGATTTGATTATTGATAGTAATACTAAGCTATGCCAGGAAGGATGTATTCCATATACATTTTGGAGCCTCCAGAGATTGTGTGGATCCCTAGAGCTTTTCTAGTTTCCCCAACTCCTCATTTCACCCCGTAACCCTGGTATGGAGCACAGAAGACCCGCGTGTGGAAGGGAGCAGACTGACAGGTGCTCCTCTGCAGAAGCCAGAGGAGCGAAGGTGGGAGGACTCAGCCTTTGTCTGTTGTTCTTATTGCATATACTTCTCTAACTAGAACACTTGTACCCCTGAGGGAAAATTATAGCAACCTACATGGTATGAAGGCACCGAACAAACACATCTGTCTTCCTGGGGCATCAGTTTTACTTGAAGATTTTGGATTAAAGCATGCTTATAGGAAAACAAACACATATGCAGGCTGGAAATGGGAAGGAACGCAGTTCACATGATTTCTGAGAGAAAACACAAGACTTCAAAGAAATGTGTGGTGGTAGGGCCGCTTCTGGGGCTCCATGAGAGAACTTTCTGGGGCTCCACTGGCAGAGGGAACCTTGCGGAGTGGAGACGCTAGAAGGGTCCTGGTGGGCCCGAGCCCCGCGTGAGACAGCCAGCCGCCCAGCAGAGTGTCCCAGGAGGCCGCCTAGGCACTAAAGTCCACCTGGTTTGTATAGGGAGTCCAGGAACCAGCGGATCAACTAGGAGAGAACGTTCTTAAAAGCAGAGAGGCCTAGTAGGCCGTTGCATGGCAGCTCTGAGTCTGCTCCACGTTTAGAAAGTCTAAAACAACGGATTTCTCCCAGTCATAGAGATGCATTATGGGGGTTGGGGGGGCTGTCATTCCCTTGGAGGGAGTGGGGCAGAAAACGGTTTTCAGGAAAGAAGGAACTTGCTTGATTGCAAGGGGACTTAGTCTCTAGGTGCTCCCATGGGACAGACCTGGTCTCTTGCACCTACACTCAGAGAGGCTTCATGCACCCACCTGCTGTCCTCCGAGCCAGCCAGAGAGGGGAGCAGGAGTGAATGTGATTAACGGGGACACCCCCAGAGGACTCGCTGGATGGCAAGCAGACCTGTGGTACCACGGAGCCAATTTCAGTAATAGGCTTAAGGGAGCCCTGAGACAGGAGAAAATGCAGCTGACTCAGCCATTCCAGCCTCCTTTGTGTCCAGAGGGAGGCTCTGGAGCCTGGGATCTGGAGATTGCGGCAGAGACCAGTGCCAGGGGAGGCTGGGCAGCCGCCCGTGCCCACGGGGGCGGCAGCAGGGCTGACTGGGCCAAGCCGGGCATCGCTGGGAGGACGGCGCTCAGAAAAAACTTGATTCTCTTTCTTGGACACTGTCAGAACAAAGCACAATACAAAATGTTCCTAGAGTGCTTTATGGTTTTCTAAGTATTTTCCTGAACACTATCTCATTTAGTTTCCATGGTAATTTTATGAGGTTGGGTAAAGAGGCTTGGAGAGTTCCCTTATTTATTTATGTGCCGAGAGGTCACGAGTCAGGGCTCTAAACCTGGACTTGAACCTGAGGCTTGAGTTCTCTGTCCTTGTTACTGCTGTCATCACAGGTGGGGAAAGTGTTGGTACTCGGGGTGCTGAACACTGAAACAGGAGAATCCAGAGGGCTCAGGGTGAGAGGGGCTGAGGGTACGAAGTATAGGGCTCCTCCGCTTTCTACCTGTGTGACTTTGGGCAAGTCGTTTAACCTCTCCAGGCTTCTGTAAAATGGGGATAGCAGACATACTTCACAAGGGTTAATAAAATACTTATGTCGTGTGCTTCGTTATAACATATCTGGCACATACTATTCTCAGTAAAAATGAGATATTATTATTGCTACTTTTTGAGAGTAGAAAAAAATGTATTAGCTTGGAGAAGAATAGGAAAATCTCTCTAGCACATGCGTGGTCCATACACAATTTTCAGAAGAGACTGTTAATTATAAGAAAGTGGCAGGAAAAAATCTAAACCCTCAGAATGAGTTGTCAAGAAAACCATACTTGAACTAGCCGAGTCATTTTCTCTGCAGCCTGTACCTGGGGTATCTAGTCACTCCAGCGGGACAATGGGAGGATGAGAGAAAAAATCAGAGAATCTTCTTCCAGAGGACCACAGTGGATTCGGGGGTGCAGATGATCAAGAGGAAGAGCCTGGGGTCTCCAGGCTGTCTCCACCTGGTTGTGTCCACCTAGTAAAGATGGCACATTTTCAGCACTCAGGCAGAAGCAGCTGAGGTCCTCTTCGTCAGTGTATTTCTTCATGACTCCCCCCCCCCCC
>PVIC010044640.1:0-14933 GCA_004025085.1 Thryonomys swinderianus
AAAAAAAAAAAAAAAAAAAAAAGAAGTGGGAGGACAGTTCTTTCCAGGAGGGGAGGGGGAGGGGAGCAAGAGGTGGAGGGAGCCGGAGGAGCGAAAGGTCAAGCGCCGAAGGAGGGAACCGGGCTGTGTTTTCCTCCACAGAAGGAACGTGAGCACGACCGAGTGCGGACACGTGCGGGACAGAGAGGACAGGGTCCCAGACTCGGCGGAAGGGAGAGAACGAAAGGGATTAACACAGGAATGAAGATGCGTTATGCACCTATACCGACCTCACATGGGAATGCGAACATTAAATACTACACTCGCCTACTAATAAAGTGAAGTAAACATTTTAAAAAGAAAATAGAAAATTCCCGGGGGGGGGGGATGCGTATTTCTGATGGCTGGAGAAGTTAAACATTTCTTGGATGTACCTAATGAGCATTTATTTGCATTTCTTCTCTTGAGAAGTGTCTGTTCTGCTTAGTGGCCCATTTGTTATATTAATTGAGTCATTTACTTTTTGGGTAGTTTTTCTGGTTTTGTATATACGCTGAATATTAATCTTCGGTCCGAAGCATAGCTGGTAATATTTTCTCCTATCTCGTAATGTGTCTCCTTATCGTGACGTTTGTTTACTTTGCGCGCAGAACCTTTTTAATTTGCTGCAGTTCCGTTTGTTCGTTGTTGGTATTATTTCCCGCTGGAGTCCTGATCAGGGCGTCTTGACCCGTGAGTCTGATGTCAGACACTTCCCCCAAGTCGTTTCTAGGAGTCTCAAGGTCTCAGGTCTTGCGCTTAGATCACCGGTACAGTTTGAAGGGATTTTGGTGCAAGCAGAGCCCTTCAGGCCCAGATCCAGTGCCCTCTAGGTAGATGTGTATGTTCTAGCACTACTCATTAAGAGGTTTTTTTCCAGAATTTGTTCTTGGCCACTTTGCCAGAATGAGATGGCTGTGATTCAGTTCCTCTAATCTGCAACACTGGCGAATTTAGCTGCGTTTAGGCCAGCTCGGTGCTGTTTTTGCTGCTGTTGGTATATACTACACTTTAAAATAAGATACTTTGATGCCCCCAGCATTTCTCTTAAAGCTCAAAGTTACTTTGACTGTTCTGGGTCATTCGTGTTTCTATGATTTTGGGGTTTTTGTTCTAGTCCTACAAAGAGTGTAATTAGTGTTTTTACTATGATTAATAATATCCATAAATTAATATTAAGAATATTAATTCCAGTGATCCATCAACATGTAAGGTCTTCACATCTTCTAGTACCATCTTCAGTTTCTTTATTTAGGTTTCTGCAGTGATCATCTTGAAACTTCTCATTGTTGCATTAGATTGATTCCTAGGTTTTCTTGTGGAAGCTACTGTGAATGGAGTTGATTCTTTCTCAACTGCTTTGTTACTGGTATATGGAAAAGCTATTATGGAAATGGAAGACAAAATTCCATTGAGATTCCATATCCCTTCAGTTAAATTGTTTATCATTAATAGTAAAAGTACAGTTAGTGATGGAAAAGATAAAGGGGCAAAGGACCTTTTACAAATTGTGGGTGGGAATGTATTTAGTATAGCCACTATGGAAATCAGTATGGAGCTCACTTAAAAATACAGTACTAAAAATATAAATACCACTAAATCCACTTTATCATTCACTCCTTGATATAACCCTGAAAGAACTGAAGTCGGTTTAGTAAAGTGATAATTGCATACTCATGCTTATTGTAGACTAACACACAATAGTTAAGGAATGCCTGTCAATAGAAAAACAAAGAGCAAAAAGTACACAGTGGAGTATTATTCATCCATTATTAAAAAATAAGATCAAGTCATTGTAGAAAAATGGAAGGAAGTGAAGTCCATCATGTTAAGTGAAGTAAGTCAGACTCAGAAAGACAAATAAGACATTTTTCTCTCATATGTGGAATTTAAAAATAAAAGGGAAGAAGGAAAGAGAAAGAAATAGCACAAAAGTAGAAGCTGGACTATTAAAGCAAAGTAAAGAAACAGGAATAAAGGAAAGGAAGTGATGGGAGCAAAAATAATCAAATAGATAACATGCATGTGTGAAGTTGCTGAAATTAAAATCATAAGTCTTTATAACCGAAATTCCCAAAAAAGATACATATACAGCCCACCTTAATTTTTAATCAAAGCATAATACAAAAAGGCTGAAAGATTGTTATTGTAGTTATTTTTATCGTCCAAAATTTAGAACAGAGATTCTAGGGGTAGTGTTTGCTATCTAGTTATGCTGAGAACGATTTTTCATGAGAGAGATGGAACCACATTCTTTTACTTGCTAAGTAATTATGTGAAATTAAATCTAAGAAAATTGTTGGTTATAAGCAGTATACAAATTCAAGCTGACAAATAATGGTCATACCGAACAACCACAGATTTTCCACATAGGTAACCAAGATGGTGACATATAGTAGTTCCATATATGTAAAAATTATTCCATGCACAAAATTATGGGTATAACATGCTAGTGAAAAACATATTGTGTTTACATGAGGGTTTCACCTCAAACTATCTCATTATATATTGGAAAATATTTGAAAATTTAAAAATCCCAATAAATATGAAATATTTTTGGTTGCAAGTATTTTGAATAAAGGATTTTCAAGTTTCTCTTATGACTAATCTCTCTGTTTTGGGATCAACACAAGAGGATAGGCATTACACCAATGTAAAAAGTGCTCCATATAAGAATTCATCCAAAACCTTCATCCTCTTCATTTCCTGTTAAAGAAATGTTGGTACCACACCTAAGACTGTGTCTAAAATTTAGCTGAGGCTTCCAAAACAGATTGCTGGATTACTCTAATATTAAACTTGATACTGTTATTGCAAGAAGAAACAACTGTACACATTAGTGTCCCTCATGGCCAGAGACATGCACATTACCAAGAAAAAATTATCTGATTTAATTGAGCAAAATATACAAGAGATGATATTTCACTCTATGAGGGCTTTATCTCAGCAAAGTAAGAGCTTTTCAACATTCTAATATCAACACGCACATTTTATCATGCCATCAGATTAAAATAGAAACATGGTCCTATGAAATGTATTCTGAAAAAGCTTCTGGAAAAAGTTAATACCTATTTGTGTTAAATCCTCCAACAATTCAAATATTAATAAAGGTTATCTTTGAAGAATTGCAGCTAACATCATACATCATAATACACGTATTCCTTCTTTCTACTCTTGTTTTCACTGCTCATTGTGTAAAATGTTGATTTTGGCTGTAAACAACTCAACCTTATTATGTTCTATATTTGGTGCATTTCTTTTCTACTCAAAGTGTGAAATGCTGTTGGAAATACAATATATTCAATCTACTGGAAATTATAATACAAAATAAAAACTAAATTCCACTGATAGTTTTATTCTCCTTGCAAATAATGTTTACCTATCAAAGTGCTAAATGAAACGTGAATGTCACTGAGTTTATCCTATCAACCAGATTCCCCAACACTGCTTTAGAATAGTTTTATTACAGAGTTAAATATCTAGTTTTGTGAGTACTCTTGGCTACCCAGGAAAGGCTGAATAGTGATCTTCCCAACCAGCACATACACATCTTTACTACTAGAACTTGAGAATATGTTTGATTGAAATGTAATGGAAATTAAGTTAATATTCACTGACATTGAGAGAGAGATTACTTTAGAATATTGGCTGAGCTTAATGTTATCATAAGAGTTTTATATTGGAAAGGAAAAGTCAAGGAGAGAGATCCAAAGAGAAAGCCTTTCACAAAATCAGGGACAAATGTTGCTGACTTTGAAGACAGTGGGATGGAACCAAATGCCAATGAATATTGGCAGCATCTGGCAACTAGAAAATGTATGACAGCTGATTCTCTCTAGGGTTTTTCCATGAATCACAACTCTAAAGACACCTCAGATTTAGGCTTCAGATGCATTTCAAGATTCTGACTTCCATAGTGTAAGACAACGCATTTGAATTGTTTTAAGCCACTGTGTTTGGTGTAAATTATTACATCAACAGTAAGAACTAAAATGGTTCTCTTTCTAATACTGCACACAAGGACAAATAGCCAGTTAAAACTTACATCATGAACAAAATGCTGAAGTTCCTTTATATATAAAGCAAATACATGAAGTAAATGTGGAAAATCCACTAACTTGTGGTTTATAGCCTTTTCAGTACTATAATATAAAGGTGTGCTATGGAAGCATCAATAGAAATATTTCATGCATTAAGCTAAGAAAAGTAGATGTCAGAATTAGATTTAATAGTTGGATGGAAGTCTATAATTATTACTGTTTATTAAGGAAATATAATATAGAAAGTATAACAAAAAGAGAGATCCACAGAGAGACAAATACTTTCAATAGAGTAGTAATATTAGTAGAAGCAGTTCTTTAAAGTTGACAATCTAAAATATGGGAAAAAAGTTTGCCAACTATTCCTAGGACAGAGGGCTAATATCTAGAATATATTTAAAAAGTCAGAAAAGTTTAGACTCCCTCAAAATAAAGAAGCCAATCAAAATTGAATAAGTAAAATCAATAGGCATTTCTCAGAAATAGTACAGTAGCCAATAAATTCATGAAAAAATGTCCAACATTCTGGCTGCATCAGAGAAACACAAATTAAAACTACATTGAGATTGCATCCATTCCACTGTTATCCACAATAATGCAAATCAAAATCTCTAGAGAGACTGTTGAGCCAAAGGAACCATCCTACAATGTTGGATATAAACTGGCGCAACCATTACAGAAATCAGTACTGAGATTTCTCAAGAAGTTACACCTAAAAGTTACCCAGCTATTCCTCTTAGAGTTATCTTAGTTCTACAAATTTTACTACTTTACCTAAGATTTGTCTCTCTGTGAATCTCTTTGTTACACTTTCTGTAATTTCCTTCACAAACAGTAAAAAATTTATATATGGATAAGTGATATAACATATAATTACCTATTTGTCCTTGGTATTGTAAATATATTTTTGCCACAAAATTTATTTTGTGTTATATATGGGAGACAGGGGAAGAAGATGCAGCCAGAACCCTCGTGTCAAGCTCCAGTCCCCCATGAGTCCCACAGCAAAAGGATGAACAACCAATAAACAACAAAACTTGAATCTTGAGGACAAGGCTGAGCCTGTGCTCAAATCTTGCTACTTTGAGCAGCAGCAGCAGCAGAAGGACCAGTACACAAAGCTCGCTGCACCTTTGTCTGCTACCAAGCCCTCACATCCAAAATTGTAACATGCATAAAACAGAGCAAAGATCCACAATAATCCCTGTAGTTGAAGATCCCATAGGGCAGAGCAGATGTCCACCAATAATCCTAGTGCAATAATCCTTGTAGTAGAAGATCCTGCAGGGTGGGCCAGATGTTACCAATAAATCTAACAGTTGATCTCACAGGGCAGATCAGACATCCCTAAATCTGGATAAACTGCTGTTCTGGATAGTTACCCTATATCATTAGTTATTTTTGTTTGAAATATTTTAACTATATCTATAACAATGGTTTGCAGGGCACATTTATTCAATTATATATTTAAAATGGTATCAAAGTCACCAATAGAAAAATTTTTCCATAACAAAATCCATAAGAAAAATAACTTTCTTTAGCTTTTGGTTAGTTTTTACCTAACTGATATGAGTGAGGGTAGCAATGAGTTATTGATAAAATATAGACCGATAAATTTCTTCTTAAGGAATGGGTTGATAAAATAATTCATGACAGTATTAATAAATTTCTTTTCAAAGAAAAGATTGATTCAGGATCCCAGAAGTCAAAAATTAATCTAAAAAATCCATTTCAAAAATTCAGACAAGCCAGGCATGGTGGCTCACGCCTGTAATCCCAGCACTTGGGAGGCAGAGACAGGAGGATTGCTGAGTTTGAGGCTTGCCTGGGCTACATAGTGAGCTCAGGACCAGCCTGAACTGCAAAGCGAGACCCTGTCTCAAAAAAAAAAAAAATTCAGACAAAACAGTAAAAATGTTTGTTTTGACTTACAAACATAATGACTGAAAAGGTGACCATAAAACTCATAAATAGAAAATAATATACATGATGGTAGCTTGCACTTGCAATTAATGTGTGAAAATCTAATATTACTAGAAGCACAAATCACAGACTGATTCTTCAGAGCCTGTTCTATGAGAGGTTCTTGTAAGGCTTGTTACTCTTAGCAAGAAACACAAAAATGTTCAAACTAGAATTCGAAGTTAACAATGTGCAACAGAACTTTACAAGATGAACATCTGGTGACTTCTGCACTATCTTCAAGATTGTTAACCTAAAATTGTATGGAAAAAGAAAACTTACCTTGAGCATTTCCTTAGCATCTATGTATCCATTTGTGTATCTCTATCCATTTATGCAGGTATGCATTTAACCTACGGAGTCCATCTTGGATATATCTCTACTACTCGTCAACATCAACTGTACATATGTACAGATTTGTATTACAATTGAGTAAAACCACCAGGCTGCATACACTGACCCTCAGTCATAGACAGGCCCTGCAAACCCACAGGAAATAATGTAGGGCAAGCCATCCTTTCAGCTAAGTACCGATTTTGAGGAAGGAGTTTCTCTCTACGTTTGTGATTGTTTGTTATCATTAACTAGATGTTACTTAGGGATCCAGTTTGTGTTTTCATTCATCATCATCATCTGAAGTAGATTATGCCTAATGATGGGTAAACATGCAGCAGTGATTTGGATTGGAAAGGATGTTTATTTGTCTGCTGAACATAAATTTTTGTTAATACAGTCATTTTTCAGGCTCTCTCAAGTTGCAGTGATTTGTATCCATGTGAATTTTAAAAAGTGGAAATTAATATCATGCCATCAATTTACTTTTCCCCTGAGTAATTTAGGATACAAGAACATTAATTTAAAAAATAAGAACAAAGTAACCTTCCAGAAGAATACTTTAGCCCCTCAATTGGGCTCTTTCAATAAACAAAGAACTTTTAAATGTACATATATAGTTAATTTCACTTTATCAATAGCATCAACTTTCCAATTATATTTTCTTGTAGCTCATGCAACTAAATTTCATATATATATATATATATATATATATATATATATATATATACATATATATATATATGTTTTTATTGTTAGTCATATTAACTGACACTGAGGGATTATTTTGAGATCATATTGACCTAGACGCACATTATTCAGCAGTAGATATTTAAAATCTTTAAATAGTATTGGTTTTAAAAATAACAAAATTTAGCTTTCACTTTGGCACAGATGTTTCTGTAGAAAAGGCATATAAGTAAACAGCAAGATTGCGCTACACTTCTTTAGAAAACACAATACTGATTTCCTGTTTAAAGTGACTGTATAATGTTCTTTTTTTTTGAGACAGGGTCTCGCTTTGTAGTTCAGTCTGGCTCTGCACTCACTATGTAGTCCAGGCAAGCCTCGAACTCAGCAATCCTCCTGCCTCTGCCTCCCGAGTGCTGGGATGACAGGTGTGAGCAACCACGCCCGGCACTGTGGTATGTGGTATTGATTGCTGGTGGGCGTGAGTCTCCACGCCCAGCATTATATGTGGTTACCGGGGATCGAACTCAGGACCTTGCGCTTGCGAGGCAGGCGCCGGAACCACTGAGCTAACCCTCCGACCCTGTATAATGTTCTTTTTAAAAGTTTTTAATTTTAATCTTCTCATCACTTTATATACTATTTTCATCGGCCATAACCAATGGTAGATGAAACAGTAAAATATACCTATCAAAGTAAAAATATTACATTATGTCCACCCAGAGGAGCAGAAAGCTAATTATATAACCCCCTTTATTGTTTAGGTTCTGAATGTGCCTCAAAAGCCTTACGTGATCATAAACGGAGCTCTTGAGAAGTGCTTGAGTCAACTGAGAGCGCCCTCATCAGTGGACCAGATCACCGATGGGGCCTAGTTCAGTTATTAGGAAACAGGGTGAAGCCAGAAATGGCGTGTCCCTTGGCATGATCTGGGCGAGGCACAAGCTCCTTCCCTGGACCTTCCTCTTTTTATTTATTTCCAGATTGACACAACATAAGCAGGCGAACTCTCCATGAACAGTGATCTCAAACTTACTACCAAGCAACACTTTAATGCCATCTAGAATTCAGCTTGAGAAAAGTAATTCTAATGGTGATGGACAGGAAGCTACCAGAAGCAGGATATAATGGACAGCACAAGACTACTGAGAGACCAGGGGTTTCCCAGTACAGTCTTCACTCAAGCATTGTGGGTGTCTGAGTGTCAGATATTTTGTCTCCTGACAAGACAGCCCGTCTATATGAAGGTTCTGTGCCATTACTTATATTTTATCAGGAAGAGTTTGAGTTTTGTAGAAAACGCAAAAGATACCAAAAGTTAATAAACATGCCTAAACAATAATGGTGTATTTCTAGGTTAGATTTCCCTAACCGTGAAGCACAAACATGTACCAAATATTTCTCCATGTTGTTTTAAATGACATAACAGTAAAAAATCACCTGTCTGAGGTAACAGTGTCTATATACTGCCCAGAAATGGAAGTTTTACAAAAAGAATGTAATTGCTTTATAAGTTGCACTTGTGCTTTAAGTTACAAAACTGAATCATTAAAATAGGAGTTAAAAGGATATGTCATAATTTAACCTTCAATGTTCCAGTTTCAGTCAATGGATGAGTGAGGACTTTTGGGGACGGGAAACTTCTTTCATCTGAAATGTTCTCAGCACATTATACCGTGTGCAGTAACTCTGTTCATTCACATGACAGGCACCTTCATTGGGGTGAATTTAGGTGTTGCTTATCATTACAAGTGCTGAAATCCTCCTGAAACCTTCCCAGGTACTACAATGTGAGGCATTATTGACATAAGCAGTTAGCTCAGTAATATTTTCTAAAATAAACCTAGATGCTGCTAATGATTATACTGTATTCTAGAATTACAAATCTGTTGTAAATTATATTCAGTATTCTTACACCACATCTCTGTAAGTACAATATGTATAGGACACTTTTCATAGATTTGATATTGTAAAATCTATAAAGTTAAATGGCATTCATTCTTCTTATCAGCAACAGAAGAACCCAAAGCCTTGAAGGATTAGTCTCTGAAAGCCATCTTTTGTATACACTAAGCAAAAGAACCATGTCTTTGCCTCTTGAGCAAACGGTGCTTGGAAAAGCACGAGATATGAGTGAGTCTCTGCAATCAGTAGTGTAATTTTTAAGAAGGATCTATCTTTTGAAAATGGTGAAGTTGGGGAAAGAGAATCTCAATCTAAAAATGAATTACTATCAATGTAATAAGGAAAATAGAGACATTCGAACTGTGTGTGGTTCTTTGAACTGAAGCCAAGATCTCTATAGTCTTTGCATTGAGATAACATCTCTAGCCTTTATTTATCTTCCTCTAGAAGTCAGGATTCCCCTGCTGATCCCTCTTCCATGCTGGGATTTCAAGTCTCTACCATTCCTAGCTAGACAATTTGTGAAACAATTTTGAGATAAACAACTGTTCTCTTACTTTCTATCAAAATCATCTTACTTTTGCATATATTTAAAACTCAAATGGTCATGAGTAGTATAATAAAACAGAAAAGTGAAAATCAAGAGAAGAAAATCTATGCATTCAGATTAGCTGAAGGTACATGGACTACAAGAATCAAAAACTAAGTAGATAAAAAATATTCTCACACTGTCTTAACATAGAAGAAACCCTGATGCAGTGTTCTAATATGCAGTGTTTTAACAAGCTACTGCAAAGGTAAAGCTGATTAAAATGCTGAAAATTTTAAAACTAAGAATAAAAAAAAGAGACTATCACAGAAATGTAAGGAAAGTTTGGAAATTTGTATTATGATTGAAGAACGTGCTGAGTCTTAGAAGCTATAGGGGCAAGGACCACACTGACCTCTTTCCTAGATTCCAGGTTTACATGTTGGACTTGGATTTGTAACTGTGCTTTGAACACAAATGAGGTTGGCATCTACAGGAAGAGAATTGGTTGAGAAACTATCATATCATGTTTCTCTTGAATCAAAGTTGTGATTGAAGTTTTCTGTGTATTCTGATATCTCAAATGGAAGACAAAGACAGCCAAACTGCAGTAGACTATTAATATGAAAAGAAAAATTGGGGCCAGAGATTTAGCTCAGTGGTTCCAGCTCCTGCCCAGCAAGTACAAGGTCCCTGGTTTGGTCCTCAGTAACCACATACAACAATACCAGGTGTGGTGACTCATGCCTGTAATTACAGCACTTGGGAGGCAGAGACAGGAGGATTGCTGAGTTCAAGGCTTGCCTGGGCTCCATAGTGAGCTCAGGGCCAGGCTGAACTACAAAGCAAGACTTTGTCTCAGGGAAAAAAAAAAAAAGGAAATAACAACTCTTTGAAACTATAGACTACTAAGGTTTTTGTCTGCATTCTTTTTTAAAAACTATTATTAGCACTTGTTAGTAGTACATGATTACATTCATGTAGGGAAGTGGTATAAATACATAGCCATAGTACATATCAATTCATTTTTCTCTTTCCCTCTGCTCCTCTTATATTTAGCCAGCAACAAATTCCCCTTTATTTATCTTAAAAGACTTTGTAAAGTTAATTACCATAGGGATTGAATCAAGGGCCTGTATAATGAGCTACATCTCTAGCTCATTTTTAAAAAACATTTCTCTTTAATTTTGAGACAGGAATTCCCTCAGTCACTGAGCAGGCCAGACTCAAACTTACAATCCTCCTTGTCAGCCTCCCAGAGTACAAAAATGGCAGCCTTGTGCCACCAGGCTGGATGGTTACTAAGAATGTTACATTTGCTTGTTACTGACAGCACATCTTATCTTTTTTGTTGTTTTTTGTTTGTTTTGTTTTGTTTTGTTTTTTGTTCTTTTGTTTGTTTTTTTGAGACAGGGTCTAGCTTTGTAGTTCAGGCTGGCCCTGAGCTCACTATGTAGTACAGGCAAACCTTGAACTCAGCAATCCTCCTGCCTCTGCCTCTCGAGTGCTGGGATTACAGGTGTGAGCCACCATTACCAATTGACCTTATTCAAGATCAAAGCTTGAAACACACATGAAATAGCGAAATAAACTTAAGAAAATTAAACAAAGATTTCTAAAAAGGGTAAAGTCATCAAAGATAACAAAAAAGTAGGAAGCAAATATATATGACATTTGTAAATATTTTCTGCTGAATTACAAATAATTTTAAATGATATCTAGAAAAACCACTAAAAGTAAAGATACAAATCTGTCTTTTGAAAGATTTCTTGTGAAAAAGAAAAATTGGCTCAATAATGAATTTGAAGAGAAATCCTAGTAAAATCAATATATTCTATGTAAGAGAAAAAAATCTAGAATATGAGAAAACACCAAAATATTTAAACAAAACATTAAATTATCATTTCCCCAATCATAGCATGCAGAACAATAAACAAGGATACATAGGAGATGCAAGACTAATAAATTGCTGAAAGTTTTTAAATTATCCAAATACACACCCCAAAAAAGCTAATGTCTCTCCAAGAGTCTTATATTATGGACTGTTAATAGACATATTGAAGGTCCTATCACTGACAAATGACTTGGGTTATCAGTAATATATACAATTTCACTTTTTTATATATCTAAAATCATTGCCTTGGAACTTAGTTTTAATTTTTACTGAATAATATTGAAGAAAAGACATTTATACTAAAAATTAGATATAAGAATCTTTCTTTAAAAAGGCAGCTATCAGTGTGTATCATTGAAATCTTTTCACCTAACAGCATAAGTCAGAAATCTCCTTTTTAAATACTAGATTGTTATTCTAGATCCTAAGGTTTTATTTTTTTAATTCCAATTTAACAATCTTCACTGTTAATAAATGAATTAGCTGGACTTGGTAATGAGGAAAAAAATCTTGTCAACTTGTCAATAAATAATTAATTGTGGATATTTATATACAAGATCAAAATTTGATACGTGGAAAAGCCAGTCAGTGAACCAAGAATATAAAACAATACTCGAGTGCTTCTCACGAAGAGTTATGGTGTAGTGGGTAGAATAAGAGACACACAAAAATGTCCACGTCTTAATTCCTAGGACCTGTGACTATATTATTTTACAGAAGAAACGTGACTTTGAAGTGAGAACTACTTTATGATGGGGAAATTATCCAGGCTTATCTCGCAGACCTTGTACATGAAAGGGAAAAGGAACAGCATCAGAGAGAGACTTAAAGATCCCATGTTGAAGATAGAAGGAGAAGGTTATGGACAAAGAAATTGGGGTTACTGTCAGCAAGAGGAAAAGTCAAGAATCCAGCCGGCCCCCTAGGACCTCCCCAAGTTAGCACAGGGCTTTTGGTATTTGAACTTAGCCCAATGAAAGCACATTGGATTTTCAAACTCTGATTTCCTGAACGCTAAGAAAAATTTTTTATCTTTATTGGTACATTGTGTATACACATCACGATTGTAAAATAGAAAATATTCGAAGATAAATTTGTCACCTAATTTATAATAATGGACTGCAGTAATGACAAAGAACTGATGTAAACATTTTGAGTGATACACATGTGAAAAAAATACATTTTGGACATTTTTAGCAAAAATTTAATAAAAATGAAACAGATAACAGGTAAAATGATTATAGAAAGATAAAATCATATAAATGGTATTTTCAATAAAAAAGTTTTTTTTTAATTTTAAAGTTATAAAAAAATTTATAAACTCAAAAACTAAATCACAGAGATTTAAATTGTATTAGTTTTTTAGCAATAGAATAAATGTTATATAAATCATAAAATATTTCACTTATCATCCAGTAGGTTCAATATTTAATTGAATGTGGGTTAATTTTATCCTACACAAAATGAGATAATTGATATTTGACCAATTGATGTATTCAAAGTTCACTACCTTTTTATCAGATGGTGTTTTTGCTATATTTGTAGGTTTTTCTACAACATTTGTGTAAGTGAACTAAACTACTACAGGCCTGTACCAGGCCTGAGGAATTTCTCAGATTGATGGATTTCGTTGTTCCCATGTCTATAGAAGGAAGCATGGATGCATTAATTCCATGATTTCAATCCTCATTAGGAAAAACTTAACCAAGGACAGCATCACTAAGCCACAGCTTTTTCTCTTCAGAAATATCTTAGAGTGTTTTCTATAGTATGTGAACAGTCTCAAAATATTTTGATTATTTAGTAATCTAGTAATTTTTAGCTAAATTTTTGAAGAATGTTCCTCTTCAAAACTCAGGCACTTTATAAATTTAGGTGTCTAAACTCATTATTATATGTAAGAGTTACTAGAATCTGGTGTACAGTTTTCATTTCTGAAAAAAAACAATGGGACTTAATTTCAGAGTTAGTTTCTCAAAACTACAGTTCTGCATACATCTTTCTGGTTGTAAATCTGTTTTCTGTGTTTATATAGTTTATATCTGTTACATCTCCTATCATTCTCTTAATTCGTCATAAGTGAAGCCACTCCTTCTTGCCACTGTCAACATTTTAAAATATATTGATCTATGGACTATGAATAAATTTTTGTAACTAAGAGTCAATTAGATATTTAATATTAGGTTTCTTTTCTCTTTCCTCTATCATCTATTGGAAACAACACAATATTCTGTTCCTTTGTGTCTCTGATAGATTTCTTGCTATTAATAATTTGTTTCATGGAGACCACGATCCCCACTAACCCCATTGGCATCCATTAACATGCTCGGACCGTTCTCTGTCTTTGTAAATTTACCCTGATCTGTTCCTGGGACACTGGCCTAAACAGATTACATTGTTAGGCTTCCTTCCTCTTTGCTTCCTGAAGATACTTTGAGCCCAGAATGATATTGGGACAAATAAGGTAATTGAAGTTCGAACACTTGATACATTGTCCTCTGCCCCTGTGACTTCATTGTATATTGGCTCCACCACAAATGAATGGTCTATTTTTACCTCACTTAGTTTTCAGTTGAATATTACAATTGAATGAATGAAACATTTAATTATTAAATGAGATGAAGAGTGCAAGATTTCATCCAAATATGTCTAGAGCCACAACAGAACTGCTTAGCACGTGCTCTAACTTTTCTGCTACCTGTTTCTCAATATCTAAACACAACCTCTTGATCTATGCATGTTATCAGCTGCTAAGGGGAAAAAACTGACCTAACTGCCTGCTGAATCTGCCTGGTCTGCTCTTAATGGGAGGCTGTTCCGATACCAACTTCCAAATGACAATTTCTCTCAGCGGGAAGGAACTCAGATGACAGAATTACACGCACATTTGCTATATGTCATATATAGCTGTTTACTGTGTGACCGTAATTAACTCACAGGCATTATCACAAGTGATGACAAGCTGGTCAGAATCTTATATAGAAAGAGAAACATAGGTAACGGGTCCAAGCGAGTATGTGGTGATCGTCCCCTAATAAGTACAGAGTATGATGATGATACGTGTCTGGCAGCCAAGGTGTTCGATAGTCACGTGGAGAAAATAAACAGTTCTGTGGTTTTCTATCCACTTCCCCCACTCGGTATCAAAGCTTCTTCAAGGAACACAAGAGACCAGGGTTAATAAGATGCAGAATACTTATGGTTCAAAAATATGGATTTTTTTCTCTAGATAAACTTTGGCCTAACACGGCTACCTGTAAAAGTCAGTGCTAGGGCCAGAGGGTTAGCTCAGTGGTTCTGGCGCCTGCCTCGCAAGCGCAAGGCCCTGAGTTCGATCCCCTGAAACCACATACAATGCTGGGCGTGGAGACTCACACCCACCAGCCATCAATACCACATACAACCACATACAACAATACCGGGCATGGTGACTCATGCCCACCAGCAATCAATACCACATACCACAGTGCTGGGCGTGGTGGCTCACGCCTGTAATCCCAGCACTTGGGAGGCAGAGACAGGAGGATTGCTGAGTTCAAGGCTTGCCTGGGCTACACAGTGA
>PVIC010044642.1:0-14921 GCA_004025085.1 Thryonomys swinderianus
CTGGCCCTGAGCTCACTATGGTGCCCAGGCAAGCCGCCGCGAACTCAGCAATCCTCCCGTCTCTGCCTCCCGAGTGCTGGGATTACAGGCGTGAGCCACCACGCCCAGCATTATATGTGGTAACTGGGGATCGAACTCAGGTCCTTACGCTTGCGAGGCAGGCGCCGGAACCACTGAGCTAACCCTCCGGCCCTCATGTTCTAGTTTTAAACAATCACTAAGAAGTTGTAGAAAGAGCTGGGTATTATGGTGATGCACACCTGTAATCCCAACACTTAAAGGGCTGGGGCTGGGCTGAGGATCATCTAAAATACACGAGACACTGACTAAAAAAAATTTTTAGAAGCTGGACGCTAACTTGTTAATTTAAGTATATTAGCCTAAGTATTTGCTTTTAGGCCTCACAATCACAGTAAAAATAGGAAGAGCACTTAACAAACCAGTTTACTGTTACCTTTGATAACACAGGTAAATATAGCTGTCTCCTGGGAGGAATATCAAAATGTTGACTTCCAGATAGCAATGGTGAAGCAGATGTAGAAAACGGGCTCTCTCTATAGAGTTCAGATGCCAAATGATTCCAGTACTCAAGACAAATCTTAAAGATTTCAGTTTCTTCCACTTCAGATACCAACAACATATAATGAAGTGCCTACAGAAAAAACCAATACTATTAAAGTAATTTTTACATATTACTAAGAAATTTCCAAACTACATTTTACTTGCTACTATAATGCAAAGTAAAAAACCTTTGTACAACTGAGATTTCATTAAAGTGCAACTCTTTTATACTTCATCAGTGATCAAATTTTTTTTTGTTGTTATTTTTTGAGACAGAGTCTTCTTTGTAGTTCAGGCTGGCCCTGAGCTCACTATATAGCTCAGGCAAGCCTTGAACTCAGCAATCCTCCTGCCTCTGCCTCTTGAGTACTAGGACTACAGGTGTGAGCCACCACATCCGGCATTGTGGTATGTGGTTACTGGGAGCCTTGTACTTGGCGAGGCAGGTGCCATGAACACTGAGCTAAATCTCTGGCCCTCTATGTAAAATTTTTGTACAAGAAAAAAATAAGTAAATTTCCTCTGCAGAAGTGGAAAATGTTTTGAACTAGATATGGATGTCTCCACAACATTCTGAATGCACTAAAATTCCACTGATTTGCATGCTCGTGGATGTTATGTGAATTATACCTCAATTACTTAAAAAGCTTGCAAATAACACGCAGAAGCTGGGCATGGTAGCACATGCCTGTAATCCCAACACTCTGGAAGGTAAGGTCGAGACCCACCTGGGTAGATTAGTGAGACCTTGTTCCAAAATTGTAAAAAAGGTACCAGGTGTGGTGGACATGTCTGTAATCCCAGCATGTAGGAGGCTAAGCCCGGAAGATCACTGTGATTTCAAGGCAATCCTGGGCTACACAGTTGAGTTCAAGATCAACCTCTACTATATGAAACTCTGTCAAAAAGAAGGGGGAGGGGGCTGGGGATTTAGCTCAAGTGGTACTGTGCCTACCTTGGAAGCACAAGGACCAGAGTTCAATCCCCAGTACCACCCCCCCCAAGACCTGGGGATGTAGCTCAATATGAAGGGCCTGGTCAATCCCTAGTAGGAAGAAGAAATAAAAGTTAATATAGCTAGGTGTGGTGACACACCCTTGTAACTCCAGCAGTCCAGAGGATGAAACAAAAGGACATTCAATTTGAGTTCAAGAACAGCCTGGACCCCATAGAGTTCAAGCCTAACCAGACCTACACAGCAAGAGCCTTTAAAAAAAACAGACTTAGGGCTGGGGATTTAGCTCAAGTGGTACCGCACCTACCTTGGAAGCATAAGGGCCTGAGTTCGATCCCCAGTACCACCAAAAAAAAAAAAAAAAAAAAAAACTATTAAAAAAAACAGACTTAAAATTTGTGAATTTGATTATAGCCTTGAACTCTCAGCAATCCTGCTGCCTCTGCCTCCTGAGTGCTGGAATTATAGGCACGAGGCACCATGCCCAGCTTTGTGGTACGTGGTACTGACTGCTGGTGGTGTGAGTCACCATGCCAGCATTGTGGTATGTGGTACCAGGGATTGAACTTGGGACCTTGAGCTTATGAGGCAGATACTGGAAACATGGAGATAAAGCCCAGGTCTTTACTTCTACTTTTATGTACAGCACAAAACCAGTTTGTAATTCTACTTCACAACTGACAACAAATTCTTTTTTTTTTTTGAGACAGGGTCTCACTTTGTAGTTCAGGCTGGCTCTGAGCTCACTCACTATGTAGCCCAGACAAGCCTCGAACTCAGCAATCCTCCTGCCTCTGCCTCCTGAGTGCTGGGATGACAGGTGTGAGCTACCACGCCTGGCACTGTGGTATGTGGTATTGAATGCTGGTGGGCATGAGTCTCCACACCCAGCATTCTATGTGGTTACCGGGGATCAAACTCAGGACCTTGCCCTTGCAAGGCAGGCACCGGAACCACTGAGCTAACCCTCTGGCTCTGACAACAAATTCTTAATGGGTGGGTAAATAATATTGAAAAGTACATACATTTTAGAGGGCACATTATGTTTTTATCATGCAGAGACTTTCAGGAACCAAGGATCTACAAAGCCTACCTCCATGAGTGTTTCCCTGAGATTTAATCTTTTTTCTATAAGTTGACCATGTTCCTTAAGAAAGGTGCAGAGAAATAAGCTGAGATTTTGAATAAAGTTCTGTTCATCATCTTTCCCATTTGAGTAAGCAAATCGAATATTAGTATTTAAGGGAAGCATCTGCAAGTTGAAAAACAAATGATCAATGTACATTCTGTAAAATAATAAAAAGCATTTTCTTCACAGTATCAATGGCAGAACTGGTAACAGTTATGAGGTATTCCATTGCCCAGTCTGACCTGCACAAGTTCTACAGAAACAAATTATCATAGCACTCCACAAAATGTCTGAATGAAGGAACTTTCAGTGTACTCATGTAACTTTCTAACTTACAGGGCTACAGTAAGAGATACAGAGCTAAATCCCTAGCCTATTACTTTTATGTAATATATATCTAAAATCATATTAGAGCCTCTCTATAAAAAAATGTAGTACTAAAACAACATAAATTCAACATTTTATAAAACACTAAAAATTGTCCAATTTTTAAGAATGTGATATATTACCTGCTTTAGCTGCATCATTGTCAACGTAAAGAGCGTTACAAATTGCTCCTCATACTGGCTTACGCTCACACCAGCAATCTCAGTGAGGCACTTCAGAGAGACATTCCGAAACATTGGAACATTCAGGAACTATATATATTTTTTAAAAAAAGGAAAACATAAAATTAAATACTGTGAAACATACTTTGAAGTGATACAACACAAAAACATGTGAATGGAGTATTTTATTGTGGTTTCATTATCTCATCAATGTACAGCAGTAAGTGCTTTAGAAACAAACACCATGGGTTTTTGCTGATGTATTCTAAAACAGCTAAAAACAAAACTGTTAGCTACGCCTGGTGGTGCATGTCTGTAATCCCAGCCCTCAGGAGGCAAAGAGACAGAAGGACTGTATTGAGTTCAAGGCCAGCCTGAACTACAAAGTGAGACCCTGTCTCAAAACAACAAAACTAAATTACTTTTAAACTTACCCAGAAAATATCCATGTGACCTTTAGGGATACCATATATCCTAAGTAGTGAAACAGACCCAATACCTTTTATTTTAGGATTTTAGGTCATGATCAACATAACTAGGATTATTATGAGTAAAGAAAATGTGATTCTTCCATAGTTTATTGAGAAAGTTATTAACAACTTGAAGATGATAATCTGGTAGGAACTATGAAGTTTTGACAATGGATATACTTTTAACTACAAATACTAAAGAATTTTCAATGGTGTGGGCTTTTATTATGGTCCATTTAATACAATATGTCAAGATAATGCAACTATGTGTTAACAGTATTACCCATGGAGGAAACAATTATGGAAATCTATAAAGAAATTACATGTTGATTGGGTGTGGTGACTCACACCTGTAATCCCAGCACTTGGGAGGCAGAGGCAAGAGGATTGCCTCAAATTTGAGGCTAGCCTGCACTACACAGTTAATTCAGGGTCAGCCTAAACTACAAAGCGAGACCCTGTCTCAATAAGGAGAGGACAGGGGAGGGGAGAGGAGGGGAGGGGAGGAGAGAGAGAGAAAAGAAAAGAAACTACATGCTACTGATTAAACTTTTAGTGATCATGGTGGTCCATACCTGTAATCTCAGCAGCCAAGGCAGGACTGCAAGTTCAACCCAGGCCTAAGTAGATTAGGGATTTTTGTGAAATTTTATCTCAAAGTAAAAATACTTTTCAGGCAAAATATAGACTTAACTTTATAGAAATACAAATTGAACTACTTCTTGTGATTTATATTATCTAATCAACTAAAAGGTGGCAGTATCATCAAGTATCACACAAATGAAATTATACTCACGAAATTCCACGGCATATTTGACAGAATCATAGGATTTTTTTTTTTTTTTGAGACAGGGTCTTGCTTTGTAGTTCAGGCTAGCTCTGAGCTTACTATGGAGCGTAGGCAAGCTTCAAACTCAGCAATCCTCTTGTCTCTGCCTTCCCAGTGCTGGGATTACAGGCGTGAGCCTCCACGCCTAGCATTGTATGTGGTTACCAGGGATCGAACTCAGGATCTTGCGCTTGCGAGGCAGGCGCCGGAACCACTGAGCTAACCCTCCGGCCCAGAATCATAGGATTTTTAAAACTCAGGTCAAATACTACTTCAAACTATGTAAAGGTTTTTTTCAGATAGTTCCATTTCACAAACAAATTATTATACAGGCTTTTTTTTTTTTTTTGGACAAGGTCTCACTTTGTAGTTCAGGCTGGCCCTGAACTCACTAGTTAGCCCAGGGAAACCTCGAACTCAGCAATCTTCCTGCCTCTGCCTCCCAAGTGCTGGGATTATAGGTTTGACCCCCAAGCTCAGCATTTGTGGTGTTACTGATTGCCGGAGGGCGTGAGCCACCACACTCGGTATTGTTATATAGGGTTACCAGGGACCTTGGGCTTGCTAGGCAGGTGCTGGAACCACTGAACTAAATCTCTGGCCCTACTGCACAGTTTTAAAGAAAAGTTTCTCAAGAACAGAGAATATATGTGACAACCCAGAGATAAATAACAGAAACGTATGCACTTTACCTTATAAATTAATGTGCTGATTAACTTGGTCTCAAAAATATATCCCAGTGGAATCCAGTTCAGAAACCTCAGCAATGTTTCTAGTGTTGCATGTACAAGTGGAGCATTCTGTGAGTTTTCCTGCAACAAAAACCTAATGTAAATATTGATTTTCCCATAACTGTTAATTATAGAAAAGGAAATTTATTTTAAAAGGTATCATAGGTGGGGTAAAAGATCACACAACTTTGACTAGAACCTGAGCATTTAGCAATTTAGACACTGCCCCGGGTTCAATTCCTATTACCAAAACAAAAAGAAAACATGGCCCCTAAAGTGGGTGTATTGTAAGCCTTAGATTTGGGAGCCAGAGGAAGGACTGTGAGTGCCAGGCCAAACTGGGATTCATAAAGATGAAGGACAAAATTAAAAACACTTACCATCACAAACTGGCACAGTTGAAATATTTGTGAGAACTCATTGCACATGCTGGGGGAAAAAGAATCACATTCAGAAGACACACAAAAAATATTACAATTATTTACACACTAAACAATTAAAAACTCATTAATTGATTGGGTCATAAAATATTCCAATGACTAAAACCACAACTAGGCATGCCTAACCTTAACAAAAAGGTAGCAAGCCATTAAACTTACAATTACTCATTTAAAGTTTACCTATACTATTCATGACTCTAGAGTATGATTTTCCCCTTAATATATACTTTCAACTGAAGCACACAAAGAAATAACTATTAAAAAAACCCTTAAGAATATACTGTTAGGTGAATGCAGTCTCTCACAATATCTTATTATTATTCTTCTACCTTTCCACAGAGAAAGTTGCAGCTTTTGTTTAGCATGTAAAATGTCAACATGTACTCCTGTGCATCAAGTCATTATCAGCAAAATAACTGCAAAATTACAGCTGACTAGCAAGATAGCTAAAAAGTATACCTAGTGGGGGCCGGAGGGTTGGCTCAGTAGTTCCGGCGCCTGCCTCGCAAGCGCAAGGTCCTGAGCTCGATCCCCGGTAACCACATATAATGCTGGGCATGGAGACATGCCCACCAACAATCAACACCGCGTACCACAATGCCTGACGTGGTGGCTCACACCTGTAATCCCAGCACTCGGGAGGCAGAGACAGGAGGATTGCTGAGTTCGCAGTGGCTTGCCTGGGCACCATAGTGAGCTCAGGGCCAGCCTGAACTACAAAGTAAAACCCTGTCTCAAAAAACCAAAAAAAAACAAAAACAAAAACAAAAAAACAAACAAAAAAAGTATACCTAGTGTACTGGACAAAGAGATGATTCATGCCCCATGTAAAATGATGCTGAAATTTATTCCTGAGATATTTTCATTCAGTACTGTTTTGGGGCCTTGCCTGATCACAAGTAAACTGTAGAGTATGAACTCACAAAGGAGGAATGGGGATAATTAAGAATCTAGTCTTAAAATATTGTTGCTCTGTATTTATCGAAGAATTAGTATGTTCTCTGGGTAGTTTCAATTATGTACTCATAACAACCAGAAAAAATTTTTATTTAGTAAATGGAAATAAAAAAAATCTCACAGAAGTATCAACATCTCTAACACGCTGCATACTTTTCATCCCATCAGACTGACATTAAACCCACTTAAGAATTAAGTTGTAGTTGAAAGCCATAAGTAATTTGTAATTATCGATCAGTTCTTTAAATATTTACAATTTAAAGTTGCTTGAAATAATTTGTCATACTGCTTCAACAATTCTAAAGCAAAACCATTACTTGCCTGTCTTTTAAATGCTTTGCTTTTACTTGAGTTATCTGTCCACTAGAGAAATCAAATACTTCTTCGCTCAAGAGTTTGAGAATCACCATATTATTCTGACAAAGACTTTCACTGGTCCTACTTGCTCCAACAATGTCACTGATAAAAGTTGGCCAATGCTTGGGCCATTCTTGTTTGAGAATCTGAAATAAAATATGAACATCCATTTGACTTACCAAAGGCAAAACAATTTTGGAAGAAATTGTTACTGAAAGAAATTAGCCCGTTTTTCCTTATATTATGGATGGAAATATACTATTATAGAATATAACATTAGGTGAAGTAGATCAAGTCCTCTGGCATAAACACCCTAAGAACAACTCAATTATTGAAATTAATGATCTCGTTTGGGTTTAAAATATCAATAACTACCTGGGAGGTCTGTGTAAATTATCCTAGGAGATACCAAGATCTAACGAAGTGATAAATGGGATAGGTTAAGAAGACAGGTTTGGGGAGTGAGGATGTGGTCCACTGATTTGACAGTGCTTACATAGCATTTGAGCCCCAGGGTCCAGTCTTTACATACTAATAACAATAAAATGATGACAACTGCTGGGTGTGGTGGCTCACGCCTGTAATCCCAGCACTCGGGAGGCAGAGGCAGGAGGATTGCTGAGTTTGAGGCTTGCCTGGGCTACATAGTGAGCTCAGAGCTAGCCTGAACTACAAAGCGAGACCCTGTCTCAAAAAAAAAAAAAAAAAAAAGATTACAATGGCAGATTTCTGTTGGTCTTGAATTTCTAGGTCTTGAATTTTTTTTTTTGGAGACAGGGTCTCACTTTGTAGTTCAAGGCCAGGCAAGCCTTGACCTCAGCAATCCTCCTGCCTCTGCCTCCCAAGTGCAGGCATGAGTCACCATGCCCAGCATTGTGTGTGGTTACCGGAATCAAACTCAGGACCTTGCCCTTGTGAGGCAGGTGCTGGAACCACTGAGCTAAATCTCTGGTCCCTAGGCCTTGATTTTTTTTTTTTTTTTTTTGAGACAGGGTATCGCTTTTTTAGTTCAGGCTGGCCCTGAGCTCACTATGTAGCCCAGGCAAGCCTCGAACTCAGCAATCCTCCTGTCTCTGCCTCCCGAGTGCTGGGATTATAGGCATGAGCCACTATGCCTGGCGAGGCCTTGAATTTTTATTAATTACAGTTATGAAACCTGGGTCTGTGGATAGTAAGCAAGTGCTCTACTAATGAGCTACAACTAAGATCCCTAGTTCTTGAATTATACAAAGGTCTGAGCAAGAAATTCCAGAGGAAGGAAGCACTACAACTAAGGATGACTCTTTTACTCAAAGCTTAATAGAATATACATTAGATCTAAAGCTTTTACTAGTTATGTGATAAACATGAGATTTCTCAGGTACTTTTTAAGATTCAAAAGGTCAGATATGGGGCTGGGGATTTAGCTCAGTGGTTTCAGTGTCTGCCTCGTAAGCACAAGGTCCCAAGTTTGATCCCCAGTACCACATACCACCACAATGTTGGGCATGGTGGCTCATGCCTGCACTTGGGAGGCAGAGGCAGGAGGATTGCTGAGTTCAAGGATAGCCTGGGCTACATACTGAGCTCAGGGTAAGCCTGAACTACAAAGTGAGACCAAGTCTCCCAAAAAGAGAACAGAATGGGAGGGGAGGAGAGCAAAGGACAGGAAGGAGGGAAGGAAGGAAGGAAAATGAGGTAAAAATACTCAGAACACCAAAAGGAAAAATTATGACAAATATGAAATCCAATTCACACGAGAGCCATAAAACTGAGTTTTACAATATTTGATGATTCCCACACCAGAGCAAATTAATCATTTCAAATGTTAAGACAGCCAACTGTAAATATTATAGTTATAAGACCAGCACCACTATTTATACAATGTTAATTTGCTTTATTTTATAAGGGAGGTTTGGATATTATACTCAAGTAAGTTGACCAAAACTTTCTATTCTTCTGAGGAAAAGTTGAAGCTTACCTGAACAAGAATCATATTTAGCTTCCCAATGTATACCTTTTCTTTCTAAAGAAAAAAAAGGAGTCAGATTAAGAATTCCTAAAATAGATATAATAAAAGCATAGGAAATGTTCCTAGGAAACAGTGACTTAAAACTCCAATATAAGTGTATCTTTGTTTATGTATATGGTAAAATATATTCTACAAGAGAAATTTGAATTATTTTGCATTCTCAAAAACATGCGAATTAAAAAAACTTGAAAAAGCACTCTTACCTCTACACAAGTTGGGTCAGATGAAGTCTTGATGATGAGTCCAACAACATATTTTTTTATTCCTAACAAAAAATGCATATAATTGATAAAAATAAATCCCATAATAGAACACTGAGAAAGTTTCAAAACTTGGGAGAGAGCAGAGTAGTCAGATAAACAGACTAATCCTATTGCCAGTGTCATTCTTTATAAGAAAAAAAACAAAACAGGCTGGGGTAAACCAATAAACTTACTACAGTATTCACACTTAAAATAACAAGGGCTTTTGGCAAATGAAGGTGGAGGTCACACTCGGCCTTCACAGAAAGCTTTGCCTCAAAAAGTTGAAACATGGTATCTTCAAGTTTCTAAATTACGCATGCTGGGCTCCAACTTGCACCCTCTTGCTTAATAAACCTCTCAAGAGTATTGGGACTACAGATGAATGAACTATAACTGGCATTAAAAAAATTAACCTGTCATAGAATACAGGTTTTTAAATTGTTGCTTGATAAGACACTTAACCCCCCTACATACTGGGGCTTGAACTCAGGGATGCTGTACCACTGAGCTATATTCCAAAACCATTTTATTCTGAACAAGAACTCGCTAAATTAAATTGTCTAGGTAAGACCTCCAATTTTTCTAACCTCCAGCCTCAGACTCCCACCCAGAGTGCTAGAATAGTAAGCTTGAACTATCACACTTGGATCTGTGGTCTTTAATCCTTAAAGGGACCAAAAATAGATATCCTCCTGCCTCTATATACTACTGGGATTATAGGTGAGCCACCACACCTGGCACTGGGATATACAGTACTGACTTTTGGTGGATGTGATTCGTCATGCCCAGTACTGTGATATGTGGTTACTGGGGATGGAACTCAGGACCACACGCTTGCTAAACAGGCGATGGAACCACTCAACTAAATCTGTAGCCCTGGGCTTAAATTTTTTGTAAATCATTCATCAAATTAAGATGTTATTACTTTTTCCATTTATTTTCACTACAACATTTAATAATGTTTTTAACTTTTATCTCTATAATGTAAGGTTTTTATTTCTAATACTCTTTACCAAAGCATGCTTCAATAGTATAACGCATTCCTTTTTTTTTTTTTTTTTTTTTTTTGAGACAGAATCTCGCTTTGTAGTTCGGGCTGGCTCTGAGCTCACTCTGTAGCCTAGGCAAGCCTGGAACTCAGCAATCCTCCTGTCTCTGCCTCCCGAGTGCTGGGATTACAGGTATGAGCCACCACGCCCGGCACTGTGGTACGTGGTATCGATTGTTGGTGGGCATGAGTCTCCATGCCCAGCATTGTATGTGGTTTCTGGGGATCGAACTCAGGACCTTGCGCTTGCGAGGCAGGCGCCGGAACCACTGAGCTAATCCTCCGGCCCTTTTTGTTTATGAGACAGGGTCTCACTTTGTAGTTCAGGCTGGCCCTCAGCTCACTATGTAGCCCAGGCAAATCTCGAACTCAGCAATCTTCCTGCCTCTGCCTCCTAAATGCTGGGATTACAAGCGTGAGCCACCACGCCCAGCACTGTGGTATGTGGTACTTACTGACTTCTGGTGGGAGTGAGTTAACATGCCCAGCATTGTTCTATGTGGTTACCTGGGATCCAATCCCCGGTTTGTGAGGCAGGTGCTGGAACCACTGAGCTAAATCTCCAGCCTTACAACACATTCTTTAAATAATTAAGAAACCATGTCTTTGATTGTAATTTGCAAAATACAGAATCTGAGGTCCATCACCTATAGCTCCCTTTATCCGAAAGTAGCCAGGCATGGTGGCCCCTGGTAAAACCAATACTCAGGAGGCTGACTCAGTACAAACACTGGAGTTCAAGGCCAGCCTGAACTACATAACAAGACCCTGTTTTAAAAAATTTATCCATTCATAATTAGCAGAAATAAAGCCAACTTTTAGGCAACAAAATGCTCTTGTGATTGTTGTAGTATAGCATACTTAATCCCAGCATGCTGGAAGGCTATGGCAAGAATGCCAAAAATGTGAGCTGAACCTGGGCAACTTAAGTGAGATCCTATTTCCAAATATATAGAGGCTGAAGCAGGAGAATGGCCAGGTAGTTCCAGGCAGCCTTTGTTACATATGAATTAAAAACTAGCCTGAACTATGGGGATACTGTGTCTGAAAGTAACAATACGTAATGTAACATAATGGAATGGAGACACAGCCCAGTGCAAAGGCCTTGATAATTTTCAGCACTACAAATAGGTTTCTTTCCCCATCTTTTTTTTTTTAGGGTTCTGAGACAGAGTCGCTTTTGTAGTTCAGGCTGCCCCTGTACTCACTATGTAGCCCAGGCTAGCCTCAAACTAGGAGCAATCCTCCTTTCCCTGTCTCCTGAACGCTGGGTTGACAGGTGTGAGCTACCATGTCTGGCCCGTGTTCTCAAGAATAAAAATAATTTTGGGGGGCTGGAGATTTAGCTCAGTGGTTCTGGTGCCTGCCTAGCAAGTGTAAAGTTCTCAGTAAGATCCCCAGTAAACACATACAACAAACAATACAAGGCATAGTGATTCATGCCCACCAGCAATCAGTATCACACACCACAGTGCCAGGAGTGGTGGCTCACACCTGTAATCCCAGCACTAGGGATGCAGAGGCAGGAGATTGCTGTAAATTCGAGGTTTGCCTGGGCTACATAGTGAGCTAGGACCAGCCTGAATTACAAAGCAAGACCCTGTCTCAAAATAATAAACAAATAAACAAATTTTGTAGCCTTGACCCTACTGTTCTTCACAGATCAGTCCTTCCACAAACAAGACCCCAAAAGCACACATAATGATCTTGAAATCTTTTAATAAGCATCAAGCCTTTTAAAAAGAAAAATAAATTCCATTCTGATTAACTGACTGTGTAAGAGAGACAATACTTTCATTAAATGTAAAACTGGCCCATGGAACAAAACTATCTTTTTTTTTTTTTTTTTTTTGCTTTTTGGAGACAGGGTCTCGCTTTGTAGTTCAGGCTGGCCCTGAGCTCACTATGGTGCCCAGTCAAGCTGCCGTGAACTCAGCAATCCTCTTGTCTCTGCCTCCCAAGTGCTGGGATTACAGGCATGAGCCACCACGCCCGGCATTGTGGTATGCGGTGTTGATTGCTGGTGGGCGTGAGTCTCCATGCCCAGCACTGTATGTGGTTTCCAGGGATCGAACTCAGGACCTTGCGCTTGCGAGGCAGGCGCCGGAACCACTGAGCTAACCCTCCGGCCCCGGAACAAAACTATCTTAAGAACACTACTACATCTTTGAGAAATCAGAAAAAGGGAAACAGGATCAAGCAGATCTTTCAACTCTTCTGTTAGCAATTTAACTAAAAATAAAAACTTCCCCACCTTTTCAGATACTTCTAAGAATCACCATAACGCAGGGCAATGGAAAAAAGATGAAAACTGAAAAACGTAAGCTGTCCCTCAGTGTCCAAAGGGGATTGGTCCGACAATACCCACAATTACTAAAATCCTCAGATACTTAAGTCCCTTATATAAAATGGTCCAGTATTTGCACATATCTACCCAATGCCTATCATAAATCATCCCAGTATACTTTTTTCCTGGTTTTTTAGAGACAAGTTCTAGCTATGTAGTTCAGGCTGCCCTGGAACTCACAGTGATCCTCTGGCCTAGCCCTGAATGCTGGGATTATAGACCACACCACCCAGCCTTCCATATTACTCTATCTGTGGCTAGCTAAACCACAATGCAGAATTTGAAAATATAGTTTAAAAGTTAGGGGCTGACATTATACCTCAGTGCTAGAAAACTTGGTTCTGTGTGAGACCCTGAGTTATATTTCCAGTACCACAGATACAGGTAAGTACAGGGTACAAAAACATCAATTTCCTGTCACTGTATATGACCAGGAATCCAAATCCTTAAAAGCCAACCTGGCATGGTGATACACAATTAGAACCCCAGCATTAGGGAGGGAGAGGTAGGAAGATTGCCTAGAGTTTAAGGCCAGCATAGACTACAATGTAAGTTCAACCCCAGCCTGAACTGCACAGTGAAACCCTGTTACATACAAACAACTCTAAGCTATACATAAATCTTACTACTTTTTGATCATGTGCCTATAATCTCCTAGTATTTAGTAAAAGGTTTACTTCACCAAATGCCATAACTTATTTCTTAAATCCTTTCCTCAATGTTTGCCCAACTTTACATCTTGAGAATAATGAGCCAAGCATGGTCACAAACTTTTGTAATCCTACCACTGTGGGAGGCAGGAAAATCAAGTTTTAAATCCAGCTCATTGCAAAGACACTGGGTTTATTATTGAGTACTTCAAAGTGCTTTACAGATTAAATTTACAAGTATACATGCACCCATTACTGATACAATAAAAAGCTACAGAATCTAAATGTAGCACAGAGTTCAGCATATGAAATTCAACAGAAAATGAAGTATTTCACAGATGACAGTCTTGTTCTCTAATTCTGTAACAAATGATCTTGACCTCATATTAGACTGCAAGTATTTCCCTCAACTACTTAGAAAATATATCTGAAGGGCCAGAGATTTAGCTCAGTGGTTCTAGCACCTGCTTCGCAAGCACAAGGTCCTGAGTTCCATCCTGGTAACCATATACAAATGCTGGGCGTGGTGACTCATGCCCACCAGGAATCAGTACTACATACCACAATTTTGGGCATGGTGGCTCACGCCTGTAATCCCAGCACTTGGGAGGCAGAGACAGGAGGATTGCTGAGTTCGAGGCTTGCCTGGGCTACATGGTGAGTTCAGGACCAACCTGAACTATAAAGCGAGACCCTGTCTCAAAAAAAAAAAGAATTGTCTCAAGTTCTTGGGGCATTTTGTTCTGTTCTGGCTATTGAACTGAAAGCCTTCATATCCAGGTCCCCTTTTAAAATTTGTGATTCCAAGAAACTACTGTCAATTAACCAAAAATAACTACTTACTCTACAAACCTTCACTTCCTTTTGCATGGACTCTGAATTGTTGCATATTAATAAGAAACTAATCTTTAGTTTTAATGCAAGAATAATACTCTGGCCAGGGATGTCTCTCAGTGGTCCTGTGCCTGCCTGGCAAGCTCAATGTCCTGAGTTCGATTCCTAGTACTGCAGAAAAAACCCGAAAGAATAGTACCCTAAAATAGAAATCGTCAGCAACTGGGGACTCAACCAGTACCAAAACCAAGTTTACATTTGTGTTTTCAGTATCTGGAATGAAACTCAGGAACTTGGTGCTTGTGAGGCAGGTCCTGGCCCTGCATACATACTTTTTGAAATGCTAGAGAGCCAACCTGGGGGCTTTATGCTACATCCCTAGCCCTTAGAATGCTAATGGCAGTTACAGCCAAAAAAATTATTTAACAATTAAAGGAAACCAATTGATACTCAACCTGATCATGGGAAATACATTATTTCATCTTTTTGCATGAAGGTTTATTTGTGGGACCAAGAAAGATTGCTTGGCTACAAGAGAAAAGCAACTGCAAATATATCTAAGATGGGCATTTCTTAGGTGAAAGGTAACTAACTGGTTAGAGGAAGCTCATTTTTTTTTTTTTTTTGCTTTTTTGGAGACAGGGTCTCGCTTTGTAGTTCAGGCTGGCCCTGAGCTCACTATGGTGCCCAGGCAAGCCGCCGCGAACTCAGCAATCCTCCCGTCTCTGCCTCCCGAGTGCTGGGATTACAGGCGTGAGCCACCACGCCCAGCATTATATGTGGTAACCGGGGATCGAACTCAGGTCCTT
>PVIC010044643.1:0-14763 GCA_004025085.1 Thryonomys swinderianus
TGGAGTTAGAGCAGGAGGATCACTAGTTTGCAACTAGCTTGGCAACGTAGCAAGACTCTGTCTCAGAATAGAAAAGGTGTGGGCTGGAGATGTAGCTCAAATGGTACGATGCCTACCTTGGAACCACAGGGCCTGAGTTTGATCCCCAGTACTGCCGAAAAAATAAAGAATAGAAAGAGCTGGGGCATAGCTCAATGGTAGAGCACTTTCTTCCAATATCTGAGGCCCTGGGCTCCACCCCCAGTACCACCCAAAATGGCAGGAGTGGCGGGTGAGGGGGAGCTTTAAATTGCTCCTACATAGTAAGCATAAGTATTGAAGCATCTAAGTAAATAAAATTTGAAATTTGATTTTTTTTTTTCCCCTTAAAGTTGAGGCTCTTTTCCCTATCCACGCCTCCCAAAGCCCAAATGGGCCATGGGATGCCTCACTTGACCAGAGCACTGGGTTTGAGTCTTCCACACAGCGCCCAATTTGGGTGAGTCGCCTCAGCTTCCTCTCTGGATGCAGATAGCAGTATCAAGCGCACTGCTCACCGGGGGTGGTGTGGCACTTGGGTGAGGCTGCGGATGCCAGCGTCTCTGTAGACCTGACACTCTGAGGATGCACCTCTGCGAACGTTATCTCCCAATGTGCTGTCTGGGGCGAGCTCTCAGTGGACCCAGAGAATGTTAGGCAGCGGAAGAGGTGGAGATGGGCGTCTTCGCCTGTCCCTGACTCCGGGGACCGACGAGCTCGGCTCTGCCTTCTGCCTCTTGGAAGTCTGTTTTTTCTCTTTTTCACCATGAGCTGTGAGAGTCAGCAGACATGTGACCTCACCCAGAGCTGTTGCTCTGGAGAATGTGTAGATGACTTGATGAAAATCCATGGTGTTAGATTCTGGTTTCTTAGTATTTTTAAGGTTTGCTTTTTTTTTTTGAGACAGGGTCTCGCTTTGTAGTTCACGCTGGCCCTCAGCTCACTATGTAGCCCCGGCAAGCCTCGAACTCAGCAATCCTCCTGTCTCTGCCTCCTGAGTGCTGGCATTATAGGCGTGAGCCACCACGCCTGCACTGTGGTATGTGCTATTGATGGCTGGTGGGCGTGAGTCTCTACCCCCATCATTGTAAGTGGTTACCGGGGATTGAACTCAGGACCTTGCGCTTGCAAGGCAGGCGCTGGAACCACTGAGCTAACTAACCTCTGGCCCCAAGATTTTTTTTTTTTTTTTTTTTTTAAACGGTACTGGGGATTCAGCCCAGGGCCTTTGCACTGAGCTACATCCCGGCCCTGAGGAATTTTAAATTTTAAGTTCTCACTAAGTTCCCAGGCCATGCTTAAACTTGGTTATCCTTCTGCCTCTGCCTCCTAGACTGCTGGGATTACAGGTGTGCAGTACCACACCCAGCTGGATTCCATGCTTCTTTACAGAATCAAAACCTTTGTTTTTCCAAAGTCAGTTTACACGATAATAATCCCTAATGTCTGGTTGCTGAAGCTGCATGCCTATTGTGGGTAGACTTAGGAACCACACTTGAGCGCCATTATTAAACCAAGTCCGAATGAGCCTCTGTCAGCAGTGTCTGTCTCCTCCTGGCCCTCGTTAGCACAGCAGGCACATGTTACGTGGAAGGGACCCTCGCTGCTCATGCCCTGCTCACACGAGTGGCTGTGAGGGATGAGTGTCTGCCGAGAGGCTGTGACTGCCTGCCGCAGCTCACCCAGGCCTGCCCTGGGTTTCCCTGCCCTTCACAGCACTGCTGGGATTCTTGCCTTTTGCCTTTCTGCCTTTTTTTTCTTTTTTGAGACAGGGTCTCACCTTGTAGTTCAAGCTGGCCCTGAGCTCACTGTGTAGCCCAGGCAAGCCTCGGACTCAACAATCCTCCTGCCTCTGCCTCCTGAGTGCTGGGATGACAGGCGTGAGCCACCACACCCAGCTCTCCTTTCTGTTTTGATCATGAAAACCAACTGCCGCTGGCCTTCTAGTTCCTTCTATGCAGTTTGTCGCCCAGAATATTCTACCTCAACTCTTTTATCTCTTTGAGACAGAGTCACTCACCTGTCAAAGGCCCGCTGGGCACTGGGCTCTCGGCAGGTCTGAGTGAACCTGGAAGTTCGCCCCTGGGTGATGGCGTCGCAAGGTGGGGTGGGAGGCCGGAGGCCAGTGACCGAGGATGGAGCAGTTTGACGTCCCATGTGGTTAGGGCCTCCTGCAGGGAGGTGGACACAGCAGCCCCTGTCAGGGACTGGGCCTTGGGCCACACTGTTTGTGCAAGAGGAAAAGGTTCACCGCTGGGACGGGAGCTCGCACCCCCTGAAGCATCTTCAGCAGCAGCAACGTTTCTGATCCCTGAGTCTGTGGAAATGTCGCGCACCCACTGAGGACAGGTACCACATGGTGCCCTGCTGGGGCACTGTGGCCTCTGCTTTTCTGTCCTGGGGAAGCAGCGCATTGGCCGCAGAAGGTACAGACCGGCACAGGGTCATTTTAACCCCACGTCTTTTCTTCTCTCAGCATGCGTTTCACTTTCACTGCATCTCTCGCTGGCTGAAAACACGGCAGGTGTGTCCACTGGACAACAGAGAGTGGGAATTCCAAAAGTAAGTGTCCTGCTTTGGGGTGGGCTCGGGCCTGGGGGTGGCGAGGGGGCCTCAGCCATTTTGGAACCCAGCTCGCAGGTATTGAAAGTGACTCATTTATGGAGCCTTCAGAAAGAATTAACCACCATTAAAAATTTGTACCCTGGGGCCGGAGATTTAGCTCAGTGGTTCCAGTGCCTGAGTTGATCTGGTGACCACATAAAATGCTGGGCGTGGTGACTCAGCCCACCAGCCATCAATACCACACACCACAGCGCCGGGCGTGGTGGCTCACGCCTGTCATCCCAGCACTCGGGAGGCAGAGGCAGGAGGATTGCTGAGTTCAAAGCTTGCCTAGGCTACACAGTGAGCTCAGGGCCAGCCTGGACTACAAAGTGAGACCCTGTCTCAAAAAAAAAAAAAAAATTGTACCCTGTGCTTTCCCTGCCTTCCACCATCTGTGAAAACAGAATATGTGGGACTCTGCAAACCCAGAAATATTTCCAAAATGACTTCCCGCGAGGAGGTTCTCCGGCCATGGATGTCATGGACCTGTGCCATTGTGTCTCAGTGGCTTATGCCACACTGCTTAGTGTGATAACCATCTGTGGCCGTCCGGATGACACTGTCCCCGGAGAAGGCCTGGCACAGTGCATTCTCAAAGTTCCTGCAGAAGGTGCTTCCTGCCTGAGGCCGCTGAGGGGAGCAGCAGGGACAGCCCTTAGTAGCCCACTGACGGGCTCTGACAGCACAGGTGTGCTTTTATTTACCTGAGGGGGCGCTCACCTTGTTTTTCTGATGTGGCAGCTTATCTCACATCTACTCATAATAGCAGGACCTTTTGTTTTGTTTTGTTTTGTTTTGTTTTGTTTTGTTTTGTTTTGTTTTGAGACAGGGTCTCGCTTTGTAGTTCAGGCTGGCGTTGAGCTCACTATGTAGCCCAAGCAAGCTTCGAACTCAGCAATCCTCCTGTCTCTGCCTCCCGAGTGCTGGGATTTCAGGCATGAGCTACCACGCCCGGCTCACTTCTACTCATAATAAATTGCTCCCTTCTCAAGTCAGCTTTTCTCTCAGCAGATGTACCATAATTTTTTGGTTTTGTTTTGTTGGTTTGGTGGGTTTTTTTTTTGCAACAGGGTCTCGCTTTGTAGTTCAGACTGGCCCTGAGTTCACTCTGTAGCCCAGGCAAGGCTCAAATTCAGCAATTCTCCTGCCTCTGCCTCCCGAGTGCTGGGATTACAGGTTTGAGCCACCATGCCTGGCATTTGTTTTGCTTTTTGAGACAAGGTCTCACTGTGCAGTTAAGGCTGGGTTTGAACTCACAGTGACGCTCCTTCCTCAGCTTCCCAAGTGCAGGATTACAAGCATGTGCCACCATGCCTTGGTCACCATAGTTTTTTGTTTTTGGTGTATTTTTTGAGACAGGGTCTCGCTTCATAGTTCACACTGGCCCAAAGCTCACTGTGGAGCCCAGGCAAGCCTTGAACTCAGCAGTCCTCCTGCCTGTGCCTCCTGAGTGGTGGGATTACAGGCGTAAGCCACCACATCTGGCATTGTGGTGTGTGGTACTGATTGCTGGTGGGTATGAATCACCATGCCGGGCACTCTGATATGTGGTTACCAGGGATCGAACTCAGGACTTGGGCTTGCTAGGCAGCTACCAGAACCACTGAGCTAAATCCCCAGCCCCTCACCATAGTTTTTAATCGGTCTCTCTTGGTGAACATGAGACTCGTCACCAGCAAGGGCATGATGAGACACTGGGAGGGACAGAGTAGAGTGACTGAGCCAGACCAAAGCCACTTCGTGCCAAGGTGGTACACGCCATAGTCACATCCATGTTTCCAGAGTTCGGCCTAAGGTCATGCCTGTGTTAGGCAGGTTTTGTCTGAAATAGGAACCTAGCATGGAATTAACAACAGAACTTGCTTTGTCTTGCAGGTATGGGCACTAGAAGGCTTCTTCTCGCCAGCCAAAGCGTTTATTAAGTGACCAGCCTCCTGTATAGGTTAGATAGGACTCTACCCCCGCCCTGTCTCGTCAGTATGCAGCCCCCAGCCATGGTTGTAACCGTCTCAAATAAAGTTTCGTTGGTTCTCGAGTGGATTCCGTCTGTTATGTACCAGAGGAAACTGACAGAGTCCCCTCTTCCAAGGCCGGAAAGTACACTTTATAAAGCAAGCATCCACAGCTGAAGGGGGTAGGGGCAGGGAGTGCCTAACTGAGCATGCGTCCCAGAGCACGGATCAGGGGCACCAGGCCCCAGGTAGTGCCTCTTCATGCGGCACTGATGGGGCAATCACGGGCTCAGTCACCAAGCCCTGCTAAGCCCTGGTCCCCAGCCGCTCCTGCCGGCCATCCTGGTCGCTCGGCTCTGCTTGGAGCTGTCCCCTCCCAAGCTCCTGAGGACCGCAGACTGTGAGGTAGGCACAGAAAGAGGCACTGCAGAAGTCAGCTCTGTGACCCTGTTTCCCTGTAGTTTAGAAAGAAACCTGAAAAATAAAATTGTAATATGTTATCTTGACTGGCAAAGGAATGATCATGAATTCAAGTTAAAAACTGATAATCGGGCCAGTGGTTAGCTCAGTGGTTCCACATCTGCCTGGCAAGCGCAAGATGCTGAGTTTGATCCCCAGTAACCACATACAACCATACCGGGCATGGTGACTCATGTAATCCCAACACTCGGGAAGCAGAGGCAGGAGGATTGCTGTGAGTTGCAGGTTTGCTTGGGCTACATAGTGCGCTCAAGGCCAGTCTGAACTACAAAGTGAAACCTTGTCTCAAAAAAACTAAAACAATAATATTATTATTATTTTTTTTTTTATGAGCCAGGGGTGGTGGCTCACACCTATAATCCCAGTGCTCCGAAGGCAAAGGCAGGAGGAAGAGGATCACTGAGTTCAAGGCTTGCCTGGGCCACATAGTTTGAAACTAGCTTGAACTACAAAGTGAGACCCTCTATTTAAAAAAAAAATAATTTCTGGGGCCGGAGGGTTAGCTCAGTGGTTCCGGCACCTGCCTCACAAGCGCAAGGTCCTGAGTTCGATCCCCGGTAACCACATACAATGCTGGGTGTGGAGACTCACGCCCACCAGCCATCAGTACCACATACCACAGTGCTGGGCATGGTAGCTCACGCCTGTCATCCCAGCACTTGGGAGGCAGAGACAGGAGGATTGCTGAGTTTGAGGCTTGCTTGGGCTACATAGTGAGCTGAGGGCCAGCCTGAACTACAAAGTGAGACCCTGTCTCAAAAAAATAATAATAATTTCTTAGTTTGGTTTGCATTGTCAGCTATAGACACATACCACATGGAAACCCTGGGGCTATCAATTTTAGTATCATAAAAAGGGTCCTGAACTCAGGTATAGGTGCATATCCTTATAATTCCAGCACTGTAAGGTGGTAAGGCAGAAAGATTTCAAGTTTGAGGCTACCTCGGCCAATTTGATGAGGCTGTTTCAAAGAACCAGGGTCTGAGTGTGGTACACTTCTATAATCTCAGCATTTAAAAGGCTGAGGCAGGAGAATTACCTGCAGTCTGAGGCCAGCCTGGGGTATACAGCAAGACCCTGTCTCAAAAAAATAAGACATGGTTCATGCGAAGGTTGTAGATTCAATCCCCAGTTTCACAAAGAGATAAACAAGGTCCTGAGGTTAGAAATTAAGAGAACTTTTCTTTTTTTTGGAGATAGGGTCTTGAGTGCTGGGATTACAGGTGTGAGCCACCATGCCTGGTACTGTGGTATGTGGTACTGATTGCTGGTGGATATGAGTCATCATGTCCAGTATTATTATACGTGGTCACCAGGGATCAAACTCAGGACCCTTTACTTGCTAGGCAGGCACCAGAACCATTGAGCTAAATCTCTGGCCTAGTTATGAGAACTTCCAGCTTAATAATTATGAACTTGGGGCTGGAGGGTTAGGTCAGTGGTTCTGGCGCCTGCCTCGCAAGCACAAGGTCCTGAGTTCAATCCCCGGTAACCACATACAATGCTGGGCGTGGAGACACGCCCACCAACAATCAACACCGCATACCACAGTGCCGGGTGTGGTGGCTCACGCCTGTCATCCCAGCACTCGGGAGGCAGAGACTGGAGGATTGCTGAGTTCAAGCCTTGCCTGGGCTACATAGTGAACTCAGCGCCAGTCTGAACTACAAAGCAAGACCCTGTCTCAAAAAAAAAAATATGAACTTGAAAGTGTACCTGGCTGAAAGCCAGCCTCCACACTGCTGCCGCACAGTGATACACAGGAAGCACTCCTGTGCAGGCTGTGTAACAAAGAGCCCTGTTAAAGCCCTTCCTGGTGTGCACACTACAGAAATCTTACCAATGAAGTGTGGTGGCCAGGTATGGTGGCACAGATGGGTGTAACCCAGCAATCAGCACGTACATGGTGCTGTTAGGGGAACAACTTACTTGTATACAGAGGTTTTTTTTGTTTTGGTTTGGTTTTTTTGCGGTACTGGGGATCGAACTCAGGCCCTTGTGTTTCCAAAGTAGGCATGGTACCACTTGAGCTATATCCCTGGCCCTACACAGCTTTTGCTGCACCTTTTCTGTTTGGCTGAATGGGTTGTTGTAGCATAGGCTCAGCCACAGGTTTCCCTGTGTGCTGGGAGTGCAGGCCTGGCCTGCAGGAGGCTGACCCCTCCCTGGCAGGTTCATGAGCCTGACCCATGATGTTTCCACAAGCAAAAATCTCAGGCTGCATCTCATGTTCGGCCAGGCTGGCTGGGTTTTTCCTGGTCGTTCCAACAGTTGGGGTTAACTGCAGAAACAGGCGCCACTCTCCTTCCACAAGTGCAAGAACTTCGGGGGTTTGTTTGTTTGTTTGTTGAGACAGGGTCTCACTTTGTAGCTCAGGCTGGCCCTGAGCTCACTAAGTAGCCCAGGCAAGCCTCAAACTCAGCAATCCTCCTGCCTCTGCCTCCTGGGTGCTGAGACTACAAGCATGAGCCACCACACCCGGCACTGTGGTATGGAGATTGAATTTGGGACTTTAGGCTTGCGAGGCAGCCGCCGGAACCACCAAGCTAAGTCCCCAGCCCTTGGGAAGTATTCTTACTGTGGTCACCATGTCCCACTCATGGAAAAGCAAAGAGTGGACACGGTGGAGACAGTGTCAGCGAGGGCTGCCCAGGGGACCGGCCAGGATGTTCCCTCTCTGCGTGCCGATGGAGTCCAGCAGGGCAATGCTGTTTCTGCCCCAGTACTGATGGGGAAACCGAGGCTCACAACCTAAGCAGATCCCCCATACCCTGACCCTGATCGGTGCCCCCGTTGTGTTTATCCCACGTCCACTGCTGCTTTTTCCAGGCTCTGGGCTGCCCAGTCCCATCACCCAAGCCCGGTTTTCTTCTCACTGGAGATCAGGCGGTGAACTTCAGACTGATGCCCAGCTGCAGCCCACGGCCAGACCCAACACAGGTCCCATCCGGGAGCTAAGAGTGGTGTCTACACCTTGAAGTTGGGGGGGGATCAAAAGAATAGTATTTCATACCGACTGAAAATGCCTCAGCCTGGTGGCACACACCTGTGATCCCAGCACTCAGGAAGCTGACGCAGGAGGGTTACCACAAGTGCAAGGACAGCTAGGCTATATGGTGAGGCCTTGTCCCAAAAAACTAAACATTCTTTTTCTTTTTACATTGAAATACAGTCTTACTAAGCCACAAAGTTGTCCAGTGCCCAAATTAAGCTAAAATTTGTGATCCTCCTGCCTCAGCTTCCCAGAGTACTGTTATTACAGGTGTATACCACCCAGTGAGGCTTAAGGGTTCTTTCTTTGGGCCTGGAGATTTAGCTCAGTGGTTCTGGTGCCCGCCTAGCAAGCACAAGGTCCCTGGTTCGAACCCCGGTAACCATATACAATACTGGGGGTGGTGATTCATGTCCACCAGCAATTAGTACCACGTACCATAGTGCCAGACATGGTAGTTCACACCTGTAATCCTAGCACTTGGGAGGCAGAGGCAGGAGGATTGCTGAGTTCAACACTTGCCTGGGCTCCATAGTGAGCTCAGAGCCAGCCTGAACTACAAAGCGAGACCCTGTCTCAAAAAAAAAAAATGACTTATTTCTATGCTATATGAATTCATCTGTCATACATGTTGGGGATTTTGTTTATCTTTTGATTTATTATTGTTTCTGTTTTCCATGGAAAATTTTGAAATGTTTAATGTGGTCAGTTTTGAGTCATGCTTCAATTGAGCCCAACCCATAAGATTCATAATCCTTCTTCAGTTAAAATCTGCCTCCTGAACTGTCCTTGGATTTGCTTGTTTTGGTGTTTACTGTCTCTTCAACATACTCATTGCTTTTTTTGTTATGATTTTTTTTTTTTAATGAGGGTCTCACTGTGTAGCCCAGGTTGGCCTCAAACTCGCAGCGATCCTCCTGCCTCAAAGCCCCTGAGGGCTGGGATCACAGGCGTGCACTACCTTTCCCTACAATCCCTTCTGGAGACCTTTCTGACTCTCAAGGTCCTTTCGTCTGTAGCGCTGTATGGACTACTATGGAGTGTTTTCTGCTCCGCTGTTTTCTGCTGAGGAGCTGCAGGCCGTCAGGGGCCAGATCCAACAGTCACCAGGCAGCCCTGGCTCCTCACGGCCGCAGGCCTCCATCTCTAGCCAAATGCACCTCGGAGGAAGGTGAATATGAGGGGAGTCCCACCTCCAACTGGGCTCAGCACCTTGGCCGCGGGCGCCCAGGCGGTGACCTGGAAGAAGCCTTTATCTTCTTCAGCTTCCATCTTAAGTGCTCTCTTTTTTCCCAATTTCTGGTCCAGGTGTTGGAAAATGAATCCGGACCCTTCACACTGAGCTGAATTCCCAGCCCTTTTTACTTTAAGTCACTGAAGTGCCCAGGCTGAGCTCCTCCTGCTTGTGATCCTCCTGTCTCAGCCTCCTAGAGTGCAAGGCTTCCAGGCAGGTCCTGCGCAGGGGTGACCCGGCCCCTTCCAGACTGGGAGCCTGAACACCCAGGCGGCAGCCTGCTCTCTCCCTGCGCACAGACCCGGAAGCTAGGTTCTCGGGGAGGCCTGTACCTCGCAGGCTCCCGCTGGGCTCCTCCTCCTGCTCCTCCTCTTCCTGCTCTTCCTCCATCCTGCTCCTCAGGTTCCTCCTTCTCTTCCCCCACCTCCTCCTGCTCTTCCTCTCACCAGAGCGCAATGAAACCCTGTTTTATTTATTTATTTATTTTTTTTTGTGGGGGAAAGGGCAGTCTCACCACGGAGCTGAACTTGACCTTAAACTCTTCCTGCTTCAGCCTCCTGAGTAGCCAGGGTTACAGGCGTGTGTGCCACCACGACCCCATCTTCCCCACACTACTGTTCTTTGTTGTTTTCTTTTTGGGTTTTTGTTTTGTTTTGTACCATGGATTGAACTCTGGACCAGGTGCGTGAAAGGCGGGTGCAGGAACCACTGAGCTAAATCCTAGGCCCCACTGTTTGGTTTTTTGAGACAGGGTCTCACTGTGCACCCTAGTACAGGATCCCCTTAAACTCCTAGTGATCCTTCTTGCCTCAGCCTCCTTGTGTGCTCAGACTACAGGTGCGTGCCTTATTCTTGATGTTCTGATTATCCCCACTCTGGTTTGTAGAAATCGTTTCAGCGTGGCTCCTTTGTCTTCTGCACAGACCTCATGTCTTTGACAAGCTGATCTGATTCTTTTTTTTTTTTTTTTGAGACAGAGTCTCGCTTTGTAGTTCAGGCTGACCCTGAGCTCACCGTGTAACCCAGGTAAGCCTTGAACTCAGCAATCCTTCTGCCTCTGCCTCAGAGTGCTGGGTACAAGTGTGAGCCACGACGTCCAGCACTGTGGTATATGGTACTGATTACCGGTGGGCGTGAATCACCACACTCTGTATTGTTGTATGTGGTTACCAGGGATCGAACTAGCGACCTTGCACTTGGGAAGCAGACGCCAGGACCACTAAGCTAAATCCCTGGTCCTAAACCTCTTCTTTCTGAGACCAAGTCTTCCTGACTCACTAATTGCCAGAACTGGGCTCAAGCTCTCAATCACGCTGCCTCCATGTCTCAGAGTGCAGGATTATAGGTGCAGGTCATCCCCCCAGCTCGTTTCTGGTTTTGATAACCACATGTTGGTGAGGGCCTGCGGCTAGAACCGTAGCAGGTGTGGGCGGAGGGTGCCTGTTGCCATGCTGACAGGGCCATCACGTTGCCATGCTGACAGGGCTCTTGGCAGGACCCTGAAAGTCTCCCATAAGCCACACTAGAAGGGGAGGCTGGAGGTGACCTGAGGGACAATGGATCTAAATCCCTGGGCCTCCTTCCCTCCCTCAGTGCTACACAGGGCTGGCAGTCAGGGACAGTCCTGTTGAGTGTGCTGGCATATCCCTATAATCCTAGCACTTCCGGAGGCTGAGGCAGGAGGACTGCAAATTCAAGCCCAGCCGGGACAATTTAGCAAATTAGCAGCACCCTATCCCCAGAACAGCAAAAAGGAAGAGAATCAAGACCTATGCCCGGGAGTTCACGGTGCTTCTGGAGGGACACGCATCATGCGGCCCTGCCTGGGTCCTCAGGTGGACGACGGCCAGGGAAGTGGGACATTCAGCTTCCGGGGCACCCCCTGGGCTGGTGGGGTGGTGGGAGAGCTAAACCATGGCCTCGTAGCCTCCTGGGAGGGTGGGGTGGGAGGCAGAGCACCCCACCAAGGTTTCTAAGGGTAGAGTTTGTAGGAAGAGTCAGAGGAGGGATGGGTAAAAAAGGGAGAGCTGAGCTGGGCATGGTGGCTGAGGCAGGAGGGTTGCCATAAATTCAAGCCCCCAAAACAAAAAAGAGCAGGCAATAGGCAGGGGCTACGTGTGGTGATCTGGGGACAAATGATGAGGCACAAGGGGCCTTAGGGACATGCAGGAGTACAACCGGTAGGAACTGGCTTTGTTCACAACAATCGCCCTGTGTAGGAAGCAATGGGGACACTAGGCTGCTGGGCACCCAGGGGTGGGCGGGAAACCCCATGGACCCGGGCCTGGGCCTGGCCTGATGTTTTCCATTCACCCACCTCACTAGCGACCCTGCTTTCTCCCACGGCTGGGCACAGGCCCTGCACAGAGACTTATCTAGTGTCACAACTGACTGAAGAACAGGAAGGTGGAGGGACAGGGTGCTCGCAGGGCCAGGAAAGTTAAAGAGAAAAGGGTCTCTTCTGGAAATCCCCCTAACTCCGAACTATCAGGCAGAAACCTGCCACAGGGTCAGGCCGGGTTCTTACCGTCCACACTGCTCACCATCCTTTAGTCACCAGACCAACAGGCTTTTTTTTTTTTTTTTTGAGACAGGGTCTCTCTTTGTAGTTCAGGCTGGCCCTCAGCTCACTATGTAGCCCAGGCAAGCCTCGAACTCAGCAATCCTCCTGTCTCTGCTTCCTGAGTGCTGGGATTACAGGCGTGAGCCACCACGCCCGGCTCCACCAGGATTTTTAAAAGCATGTTACATGGGGACCAGGCATGGTGGTGTAGGCCTGTCATCCTAGCACAACAGAGGCTGACACAAGACTGCCACAAGACTGAGGCCAGCCTGGGATACACAGTGAGTTCAAGGTCAGCCTGAACTATATGGTGAAACCTTATCTAAAATAAAATATTTTAGAAGCCAGGTGTGGTGGTGCACACTTATAATCCCTATACTCTGGGATGCTGAGGCAGGAAGATCTCAAATTCAAGCATAGACTGGGAAACAGGGCAACATAGTGAACTAAGTAACTTAGCCCATCTCAAAATTTAAAATATAAAAATAAAAAGGGCTGGGAATGTAGATCAGTGTGGGAAAACCCTGGGTTCAAAGTCCAAATCAGAAATAACAAATGAAACAAAACACACACACTCACGGAAGAAGGGCCTGGGACCTGGGGCCGAGAAGCCAAGCTCTTCCCTGCACAGGCCTGATCCTTGAAGCCTTAGATTCTTGAAAGGAAGCAATGGCTGGGGGTGTCCCCTGGGGGAGATGACTCCCACATTTGCTGGGTTCCTGTGTGCAGCTTCCTCAGGAACAGGCAAGCCCAGCTTGCCACTCCATTGAGCACTGCTGGTGACAAGTACAGGCTTTAAAACTACTCCACAGGGACACGGTGGCACCTGTAATCCCAGCACTGGGGAGGCCTGGGCTATGTAGTGGGTTCAATGCGAGTCTGGACTATAGGGACCCTGTCTGGGCCACAAACACACACTCTGGTTCTCATTTTGAATGGAGGTGCTGAGTTCATCGAGATCCGGGGCAGAAGTGCTGTCTCCAGCGTACCCTGTAAGAAGTGGGGGGGGGAGGATTTAGCTCAGTGGTTCCAGTGTATGCCTGACAAGCACAAGGTCCCGAGTTCGATCCCCGGTACCACGTATCACAGTGCTGGGCTTGATGGCTCACGCCTGTGCCTGCGGGAGGACTGCTGTGAGTTCGAGGCTAGGCTGGGCTACATAGTTCAGGGCCAACCTCAACGACAAAGAGTCCCTGTCTCAAAAAAACTAAAAAGTAAAAATAAAAAATAGAGGGGTGTGTGGGGCACCCGGCTGTGTCCCTAGGAAGATACGACTCACTCCTCACACACCCCGCAGCGGGGCCCAGCACACAGCGGCGCAAGAGGTGTGGTGAGGCGGTGGCGTGGGCCGGGCTCCCCCACGCAGGCTGTACCCCCTCTGGCTTCCCGGGAACCCTGTTGGGCCCATGTGTGTCGAGAAGACGCCTTGGCCGGAGCTAGGACCCGGCGCCGTTTCTGGAACAGGCTCGAGAGGGCCCGCGTCTGGAGGGGACAAAGTCCGACCGCGGGCACAGTGCGCCCTCCGCAGGGGGAGCAGAGGGCGCTCTGGGGAGCACGGGCGGGGACGCGCCCGGGCCGGGGAGGCAGCTTCGCCGCCGGGCCAGGGATACAAAGGCCGGCGCGGGGCGCAGGAGTCCGCGGGGGCCTGAGAACCTACCGCTCGCGCCCGGCCACTTCCGCAGAGGCGGGACGCGGCGGCCACGCCCGCCACCTGGCCCGCGCCTCGCCAGCCCCGGCCACGTCCCGGGGCGCGTCTCCCGCGGACTTTCGTCACCGCAAGCACGAGACCCCCGCCTCGGGGCCCCGCCCGCGGCGTCACGTGCCAGTGGGGGCGGGGCGGGCCGCACGTGCGGGGCGGGGCGGGCTCGGCGGCCACAAAGGTGTCGCGGGCGGGCGGCCGCGGGGACGGTTCGGCGGGGATGGTGCGGCCCGTCCGCCCAGCTCGGCCGCTGCTGTCTCGCGGGCGCAGAGACTCGGTACCGAGCGCGGCCCGGAAACCTGCTCTCCAGAAGCCGGTTTAGGGCCTCGTTGATGCCGGGCTTCCGTGGAGGTTTCTCCCTTCCCGCTCCGCTTGCCTTTCCGCCTGTCGCTCTTGGGCACAACCCAGGGCATTTGCACTGAGCTCACCCCGGCCCCGAAGAACACACAGCACGGCTTGGACGCCAGCCTGGGCTCCGTAGTAAGTTCAAGGCCAGGCTGAACTACAGCACCAGACTCTGCCTCAAACAAAACAAAACAAAACAAAACCCTGTCCTGAGCGCCGGCTTCCTGGGCCGCTGCGGGGAGCATCCGGCCCGGCTCCGCAGGTCCGAGTCCAGCCTGGAGCGCAGGCGCTCGTTGGGTAGTGATCCCCGGAAGCCCGAGGTGTAGTGAGACGGGCCGTCCCGTCCACTCGTGGGCTGTCACCGCGGGCAGCTGCGACCCGGCTCTGCCTCTGCCCAGGCTTGCTCTGCCCCGAGGGAGAAGCTGGTTTTTTCGGTCTGCTCCTGCCCCTGCCCCTGCCCGAGGGCCGCTCCTGGCGGGGAACCGCTCTGGGGCCGAGTACGCGAGTGCGAGGCCGGGGAGCCCGGGGGTGGGGGGAGTCCACGGGACGCCGGGCGCTGGAGAGGCAGCGGCTCCGGCTCCTCGGCCGCGTTTCCCTGTGGTCCCCGCCCGAGTGCTGCGTGCCGCGCTGCCTCAGAAGAGATTTATCGTTTGATGTGGGGTTGGTTGATTTTTGCTGTGTAGTTCAAACTGCATTTGAACACGGTGATTGTCCTACCTCCGTCTCTGCATACGGGGATTACAAGAGTGCTCCTCCACGCCCAGCCTAAAACATTCTTTGAATCTCTCAATTTGTTCCTTCCTTCCTTCCTTCCTTCCTTCCTTCCTTCCTTCCTTCCTTCCTTCCTTCCTTCCTTCCTTCCTTCCTTCCTTC
>PVIC010044644.1:0-14911 GCA_004025085.1 Thryonomys swinderianus
CATACAGTGACCTTCTTTATCTCTTTTAATCAGTTTGGGTTTGAACTCTATTTTATCTGCAAACAAGATAGCCAATCCTGCTTTTTTGCAGTTTCCTGTGGCATGGAGGATTTTTTCCCAACCTTTTATTTTCATTCTATGGGTTTCCTTCTGAACTAGGTGTGTTTCCTGTATGCAGGAAATTGTAGGATCTTGCTTCTTGATCCAATCTGCTAGTCTGTGTCTTTTAATTGGCCCAGTGAATCCATTGGCATTAATGGTTATGACTGATATGGACATATTCAGAGCTGCCATGTTTCCCTGTTTTTGGTTCTCTTCTCTTTTTTTAAATTGAATTCTTTATTGGTACAATGTATATACATCTCAAAATCACGTATAACATTGGGGAATTTGTGCCAGTATATGACACAAGTTAATTCTCATTTTTACCCATATCCCTATCCACCCACACCTCCTCCCCCCTTTACACATACTCTTATTTTCTTTCTGTATCTTTATTCCTCCTCCTCATCACATTCCCACACCAAGTTTCCTATAGAAATATTCCACTTTATAAAAGCTGTCATACTTTCTAGAGCTCATTTGCATCTACAGGTGTTCATGCCAGAAAGAAGATCCGGAAATTGTCTATCTGTGATCTATTGATTTCACTTACTAGTATATCCTGCAGGTGTCTCCATTTGCACCTAAATGGATCAATCTTGTCATTCTTTATTGCAGAGTAATACTCCATTTTATAAAAAAAAAAACCACATCTTCTTTATCCATTCTCCACTTGATGGACATTTGGGTTCTTTTCTTCTTTGCTTTTCACCTTTTCTATTTAGTTTCTTGTTGTCCCCAATCAATTCAATCTCCTGGGTCTCACTGGTATGGAATTTTCTATGTTTATTTCCAAGATGTTCTTTAGTATGTTTTGGAGTGCATGTTTCATATTTGTGAGGTTTTTCTGGTGTTCTTTATCATGGAAGTATCTTATTTCCCTGTCTATTCTGAAAGATATTTTTGCAGGATACAACAGTCTACATTGGAGGTTGTTTTCCTGCAATGCTTGAAATACTTCTCTCCATGCTCTCCTTTCATTGAGTGTTTGTGTGGAAAAGTCTGCTGTGATCCTAATGGGCTTCCCATTGTAGGTGATTTTCTTCTTTTCTGTCACTGCTTTCAGTATGTCATTCTTTTGTTGTACATCTGGAACCTTGATAATTATATGTCTAGGTGTAGATATTTTTATGTCACAGCATTTTGGAGTCCAATAGGCCCCATTTATCTGTATGTCTATTTCTTTTCCTATGAAGTTTTCTGTATTTTCTCTGACAATAGCCTTTTTATGTCTTTTACACTGTGTCCTGCTTCCTGAGTGACTCCAATCAGTCTTATATTATTTTTCTTTGAGTCATCTAGAAACTGTTGAATTGATTTATCATGGTCCCTTGCTCTTTTCCATAGATTATACCTTTCCTGCTCATTGGATGCTATGCTGTCCTCTAGGTCTGAGATTTGGTTCTCTGCTTCATTCATCCTACTGCACAAGCTTTTGTTCTGTTTCATCATTCCTTGGAGCTCTGCTTGAAGCTGTTTAAAAGGTTCCATTGCTTCTGCTATCTTGGGTTCTATCATCTCGCTGATCTCTTCTTTAATGATGTTTTTCACCATGGACAGTATTCCTGTTTTGATCTCAGAGATGAATTCTGATTTCCATTTTACTCGATCTGCTTTAGTTAGCATCTCCAAGTGTCCTGGTGTTTGTGTTTCCATTTGCCCTATTTCCCTTTTCTCTGAATTTCCCTGTGGTGGTGATCTTTGTGTCTGTTTTTTTTTGTGTATTTTCTCATTTCTGCTCTTTCATTGTTATTAATGCTCTTCTTTGCCTGATGACAGGCAATGTTTGTTGCAGGTCTCTTTCTATTATCTGGGGCTCTTTGGATGTGGCACTTTCCTGACGGGTCCTCCTTGCATCTGTAATGACCCTTGAGAGTTCTCAGTTCTGAGACATTATGGGAGGTATTTGAGCAGAACAATCACATCATGTTTTTTACCATAATACAATCAATGCCAATATCAGTATTAAACAAAGTAAATAAGATAAAAAGTTTGTTAAATTCTATTCTGGGGACTTTGAGCTTATGAGTTACCTCTATGTCTATGTGCCAGAATTTATAATTAATCAGCAATGTGTATACAGCATACAGATCGTAAATATACTCCCCAAACCTTTTGTGGGTAAGAGGTCACTGGGGAATCAGGGAGGTAGAGAGATAAGAGGAGAATGTCATAGGTTTATCAGGTTTATGGAGGTCACCTATACCCTAGAACCTCATATATGCCAGCAGATAATAGAGGATAAAAGGGCATATGTAAAACAGTACCAACTGTATGTGGTAAGACTGTTGAAGACCTTGCACACCTTCTTATAATAGTACAGAAGAAGAAACAGGACAGCCTAAGAATCTTTTACTTCTGGGTATTGCTTCTGACAGGAAGATAGGAGAAGGTATGGGGACAAGAGGTGAATAGAGGGATGTAGGAGTAGATGGCAAAATAGAAGCTAGATTCCCCCCCCTTTTTTTTTTATCTTGCCTGATCTCTCATTGTGGCTCTAGGAGCATACCTCCTGTGGAGGGATGAAGGAGATGGCTCCAGCTCCTCTAGGACCTGGGTCCTCACAACGCAGCTCTCAGGTGGGGTTGGGGCTGGGTGGAGGCACTCAACCCTCCATGGTGGGGATGGTGCCCAGGGTCCATAGTTGACTCCTCACTGCACAGCTCTGGAGTACAGTGGGCAGGTGGGCTGCCCTCAGTCCACCTCTGCTGGAAATGGATGGCACCCAGTAGCCGAGTCTGCTCTGCTCCGGCATACAGTGGTCCAGTGGGCAGCCATCAGTCCGCCGGAAATGGACAGCACCCAGTATCCAAATCCATGCCTCTCCGGGATACAGTCTTTTTTAGGATTTTTTAAATAGGCAAATGACTTTCTATTTTTATGATCCAAGTACATATTTTATTTTTAATTTTCTATCAAAAAATTTAAAACATATAGTTTAACTTAGCAAAATTGTTTATTTCAGAGAATTTAAAACAGAATAAGATGGGTTTCTACCATTGAAATAGAAAACAAAATTTATTTCCAGAAAAATCATTTCCCTTTGTTAATATTTGATTTCATACAATGAACAGAAAGTAATGATAAATAATATGATAATCATGATTTATTTTAAGCACAAAATAATTGAGAAATTGAAGAAAATACATTAAATGTAAATATACACACATAATAGGGAATACATTAGCTACAATTTAGGAAATGGTTATAGTAATGATAATCTGAAAATTAATATGGAAAATTTACTTGGGGTGATGATTTCCATGGATACTTATTTCTTTAGCAAAATAGAATATAAGTGAACCAAAAGTAAAATATTAATACTTCTACATTTTCACAAGCATTATAAGGACTTTGCAACCTTTACAAATATGAAAACATTAAGTGAAATTGCCTTCTAATAAGATATTTGTTCTACATATTGCACAGCTAATCATTTAACCCTTTGGTTGGACTTAATATTTCTGTAAGTTCTAGAAAACTATTTTGGCTATCTACTCAGAAGGGGGACTCTAACCCCCTCCCAAGGAAAATAGAAGAAATCTATGTAATAGAGCGCACATAAATTTTAACCTTTCCTTATTTCAGTCAGTAATGCTCAGCACAGGCACATGTGCAATCTAGGGTGCTTTTCCAAATTTCTAAAAGAAGTTAGAGCTCTTTAGAAACCTACAGTATTTTGATTGCTATGCAGTATTTTGAGTGATTTACTGCTTACATTAGGCATAAACCTAGTAAGCTGAGAATCAGAGGAAGCCTCATGAATGGACTTGACTCTCAGTGCCCCGCGCAAACCCTGTGGTGCTTAGATGAAGCACAGGGACAGTGATTCTCCTCCATGGCATGGTAGGAAGGGCAGATTTAATTCCTCAGCACTGAGAAAGGAGAAACTTGTTAAGTGTTCCTTCTTACTGACCCATAAGGAAATGGTTACATTAACTTAGGAGTTTTGTACACAGCAGGCACTAAACTGGGGGGATGATCCCCAGGTCAACTTCTTCTTTTTGCAAATTAGATAGATTTAGACTTTTATTATGAAGAGTCTTGAAAGAGAGCAGGGAGATGCTCATGTGCTGCACATCACAGTGTAATCTGGTCTGAACTGACAAGTACTTTCCCCCCAAACTAATGTCCAGTAATTTGGAGGGAAGCTACTGGGTAGTCTCATGGTTTTGTTGATCTTTGAAACAGCATCAACTGATAATACATAAATAAGTACCCCAGCTTCTAAGTGAGGTTTGTTTCTTGCAGATGGAATTATCTTTGGTGCTGAGGAAGTGAACTATTGAGCTGTAGATGTAAACCCTCTCCCCAGGTGGGACTTTCAGAAACTGAACGGATCTTGATGGCACTGTACTCTTCAGACTAATCCACTGATCCTCTTTTGGGAGGGGTGTAGGGCTGAAGGACAGAATCCCAAGGCTCACCTTTGAAGCGGGAGCTGCTCAGTCTGCCTCTTCCCACTTCTCTGGCTGCTATGAACTGAACAGCTTTCCTCTCCCACTTCTCTCCACCATGATGTTTCTACTCTGGAACCAGCTGGCCAGAAATCAAAACCTGTGAAACCATGAGTGACAAAAAAAAAAAAAAAAGCTTCTTCCATTTGCCAAGGAAAGCTGCAGCTCATGAGCAGAGCCAGCGTTAAGAGCAAAACCATCTGGGTGGGCTACAGCCCTCATGGCCATAAGGATGGCTGCTCAAACCCTGTGTGCATCTTGTCGCCATATTGCCCAGTGCTCCCTGGACACGGAGCTATGGAATTTAGTGTTGCCATTTGGGGCTGTGGTTCTGCTTTGGTCCTGTTTTTTTTTTTTTTCTTTTCCCTTTCTTTCTTCCTTTGGGGATAGGTATGCTTACCCTGTCCAGCAATATAGTGGACTGACTGATTGATTAATTTATTGATTTGTGTTATATAGGTTAACAGCTAAGAATTTGTCCTGAGTCTCAGAGAAGCCCATGGACTTCAACTTTAGGGCAGTTATGCAACACTTAAGAATTTGTCAACGTTTGGAGGTGGCTTAAATCCCTTTTTATAATGAGATAGATACAAACCCTCTGGGGCCGAAGGACAAAATGTTATGGTTTAGTTGTAAAATATTGTCTCATAAAAGTCTCATATATCCCAAAATGGGCTTTCCGAAGTGACTGCTGTAGTTGGCACTGTACTCATCCCTGGCTCCACTTAAACACCTTGTTCCGAGCTCAAGGTAGGCTAAACACCCTGTTAGATGCCAAGGCTTGGATGCAGGGCCAGGCTGTGCCTCTGAAACCTGAGGCTCTTGCTGTGCTGCCACTGCCCCAGTTCCTGTTCCTGGCCTCCAGAGGTAGAAAGCTTCCTTCTGTCATCCTGCTCTGCCATGATGCTTCTGCCTTAGATCATTTGTTCCTGAGGTGAAGAGCGAAAGCAAACTCTTCTTTCTTGAAGTTCTGCAAGTCTAGCACTTTGAAGTAGCAATGCACAAGAGACCAACACCTTCACGCAAACACTAAATGAACAACAAAAGTGACTTGTCAGGTGACTCTGGAACTGGCTGATTTTCTTCTACAATGCAAGACTCATTCTAAGCCAGATATGTTTTCCACAAACTTGGCCTTGAAAGTAGGTTTGATGAGTCCACTGATATGATTTGTAAGTATTTTAACTGTTTAGGTGGAGCATAGATGTGTGTGTGTATGTGTGTGTGTGTTTAATGTCAGAAAATCATAACATATAATGATGGAGAATTAGAGGACAGTTCTTATCTTTCCAGTCCAGAGAGAGAAGCCAGGCATCTGTGGGTGCGTGCCACTCACACGCAGCTATGCTCCTGTCAGCATGTATTTTCTCACACTTTCCTGTTTATTTGCTTGTCATGACTATTTTTATTCAGCTGACAAACTGTACCAAATGACTGACACGAACCAATGCCAAGGAATATCCCAAGGAAAATAATATGACAATTGAGTGTATTGCCATCTTCAATGATCTGTCGTACTCTGCCAAGTGTTACTATTTTTGTTCTCTTCTTACCTGCCACGTTTGACTAACTAGATCCAACCTAACACCTGTACTGTTCCGAGTTCAAGGCAGGCTGCCCCAGTTAGCAAAACCCAGTGTCTGGGACTAGAAGACATTGTGATTCACTTTCCTTCCATTCTCTACCTGGAGAAGTCAAGGGAGTCAATAAATATGTAAATTAAAATTTACTTTGGGCTGGGGATTTAGCTCAAGTGTTAGTGTGCCAATCTTGATACAGAAAAAAAAATTTACTTTGACCAAATTTTGGAAGTCACTTTTTTTATTGGTACATTATAAATATACATCACAATTACACTAAATGTTGTGAATTTGTACCAGTATATAACACAACTTAATTCTCATTTTTCCCCTTCCCCAACCAACCTTACAGCCCCCACCCCTATATACACAAGTATTGTTTCCTTTGTTTAACATCAGTTTTTTCTTTCTTCATTGTTTTCCCCTACACCTCATTACCTTTTGAATATTTACTATTTCACATTATCAATCATGCATTCTAGAACACATTTAGAACTTCAGTTTTACATATCAGAGAAAATATATGATATTTGCACACTGTGACCTATTTATTTTACTTAGGGTATATCCTGAAGGTTCGTCCATTTGAGTGTAAATGATTCAGTCTCATCATTCTTTATGGCATGGTAATACTCCATTTTATAAACAAAACACAAGTCTAGAGTTGATGGGCATTTTTGGAAGTCCCTGTTTATGAAATGTGTTATTACACAAATAAATATATTCAAAGCTACTCATGCACAGAAATTTTCTTGTAATGGTATACAGACTAATATGTTTTAGTATTATCAGAATAGAATAGGACTATTAGAATAAAATTTCTCAGTAAGGAAAGCATAATGTGTCAGGCATAGTGGCATAGAAATAATTTTAAAAAATCAATCCAAAACATGACTCTGTTTATTCATTAACATGGGAAGCTACACTGATTTTTTAACAAATTCTCCAAACCCTATAAAATGTTTACTTCCCAGGACCTGAAATAACTGTTTTCACTTTTGTATTTTTTCTATGCACGTACCTTATGTTTTATAGTTATGTGTCCACTGAAACTTCTAGAAAACCTATAAAGAAATATAGGTTTGAGTGAATTAGTGAATAAGACTGTAGAGGGAAGCCTAGCACAGTTGTGTGTGTGTGTCCATTCATGCATGCGCATGCATGTCCAAGGGTCTCAGGACAGATCTTGTCATTTCTAAGATCCTGCCTGGCTCAATTTAGGCTTTGTGTTCTCTCTGGAAAGGTAAGTTTGCCTGGAGTCACTGCTCCTAACAAGTGGGATATTGTTAAAATACTAGGTCTTTATTCCTAAATACTTTCCTAAAATAAGAGGCAAGCCCCAATAAAGAAACACAGTATTGCCAGGGATTTAGCTCAGTGGTACTGTGCCTCCCTTGCAAGCACAAGGACTGAGTTTGAGTCCCCAGTACCACCAAAAAAAAAAAAAAAAAGAAACACAGTCTTGCCATAAAGGTTTATATATCAGGCTTGCAAGTCAAAATACTGCCAGCAGCAACTGAATATATTCTTTCCCCTTGCATTTAAAATTTATGAAATGACAGAAAAATTAAGTAGCATCATAAATCAAGTAGTATATAGACATAGTTTAAACCTACATTCTATCTAACTCTATTCCTTTTAAATTTTAAGAGATTTTATAATGGCTGATTTTATAAAGTTATTCCAAATTGGCACGTTTATATACAACTTGAAAGAAAAGGAGTTTTTGTTTTGTTTTGTTTTGTTCTCTAAATCTTCATCTCTGGGAGTTTAGGAAGACTACAGATTATTAGATGTGCTCTGGTTCTCAAATGTAAATACATGAGGATCTCATAGACACTTGTTTAATATGTAGATTTTTCTGTAACTCAGTAAACCAGTGCTTGAATCCAATTTTACCACCACAAGCATTTCTGCTATAAAATATTCTTAGGCCACATTTTGAGGGTCTTTTTCTTTCCAGACAGAGAAGTAGGCTACATACATATCAGGACTTCTCCTTCCCTTTTTTTTTTTTTTTTTTTTTTTGAGACAGGGTCTCACTTTGTAGTTCAGGCTGGCCCTGAGCTCACTATGTAGCCCAGGCAAGCCTCAAACTCAGCAATCCTCCTGTCTCTGCCTCCCGAGTGCTGGGATTACAGACGTGAGCCACCATGCCCGGCATCAGGACTTCTCTTTATTGAGTATGGACCATATCACTGCATTCTAAATACTATCTTGTGAAAAGAAGGGATGGAGATTGATATTTCTCATAAGTTTCATTCCAATTTAAATTACAGAGAAATCTTGTTAAAATGCAAACTCATGAATTTGGTATAGGATAGGGCCTGAGATTCTATTTCAGTATAAATTCTGGTGGTCTGGGAAATGCACATTTGGTAACAAATCAAATGTGTGACCTAGAATTAATTTTGCCCTTGAGTATACATGCCCTCATACCTCATTGTCAGAAGACTCAGGGAAAGTTCCAATTGTCCAACACTGGTCACTAGGCTACTCACTAACAGAAGGACCCTTTCTTCCTACTTCTCAGTCAATCAACATTAGATGGTGATGTGGAGAAACAATTCTTTATTTTCTTCAGTAAGATTTTAGAGGTAATTTTTTTTTTTCTGAGACAGGGTCTCGCTTTATAATTCAGGCTGGCCCTGAGCTCACTATGTAGCCCAGGCAAGCCTCAAACTCTGCAATCTTCCTGCCTCTGCCTTCCGAGCCACCACACCTGGCCCTAGAGGTAATCTCTGTAACAATCCACTTACATAAACACAGAAACTGATGTTACAACAGTATATTATTTCAATAAAATAGATAACATTTTCCTCAGGCTTAGAATTTGAGTTGTACATGACAAAGAAACTGATATTAAACACTGGAAAGCTGGTAACTCATGCTATGTAGTAATAGACTTGGTAAAACTGCTTTCTGCACTCAGGTGGAGAGCAAACTTTAAATGAACCAATTGGATATGAGTGGTTACAAAGTATGAGACAAATATTTAATTGAAAAAAAATTTTAAATATATGTATGTTAGTAAAAGGATATTAAATACTAAACTATTTTTAAAATTTTTAAATTATCTTAAACTTACAAAAGAGTTGCAAGTAAAGGCTGAATCTCTAATATCAAAATTTGAAATTCAGATTTTCAAATTATGCTATGAGAACAGGTAAGATGGCACAAATAGAAAACTCTGTACTTGGCCTAATGTGACCAGTCACAGTCAAAACACAGGTGTATTACCATGTACAAAACTACCTGTAAGATACACACACACACATGTTGTACAGAAAACATGACTCAATTTATATTTACTCTTGCATGCTTTCTTCAAGATACACTATTGTGTATTCAAGTATTCCAAAACTCTAAGAAAGACTTCCAAATCTAAACTACTTCTGGCCCCAAGAGTTGCATAAGGTGTATTAAACCTAGAGCATTTTTTCACCTCAAGTGCAACTATTCATCTGAAGGATGTGAGTCACCTGCTTGCTATTTCATCATCCCTCCCAAATACTGTAGTGTAAATTTTCTACAGGACCGTTGTACATAACCACAATGTAGTCTTCAAAAACTGGGATGCTAATATCAATGTATGGCAATCCATAGTAGGCTACTTTTCATTACTATAATGAAATAACTGAGCTGGATATTTGAAAAGAAGATTATCTCATTCACAATTTTGATCCAAAGACGGTAGAGGTGAGCGGTTGCTCTGCCCAGTAAGCAGTTAGGATGACCCCGTGTTCCTGTCTGCAGACGTCCAGCCACAGACACGATCCCTTCATCTTAAAACTGAGGATCTGTTATTTGTGTCTAAATCAATTTCACAAAAAAACTTAAATCTAATGCGGTAGCTGTGACAAGAGGACAAATGAACACACCCCGTGCCAGGGCTTCTGTGGAGGAGATGTCCTCCTTTACTCACTGGGGTCTCCCGTGCCCAGCCGGTGTGCTAAGTGCCCCTGCTTAGTGGAGGCACTTAGTGGACGATTCTCTTGCCCTAGCTGTGTTCCAGCCACCTCCACGCTGCCCCGTGCCGCCCCCACACCTCCCCTCAGTGTGTGCTCTGACATCTCCTGGTTTCTACTCTGCTCTGTGCATGTCTCGCACCAACTTCGGTTTCTGTGGCCCCTGCAAAATGGCCTCACTCCAAAATGTCCCCTCACACCACGCGCTGACATCCGCGCTGGGATGTCTTTCTGAGGCAACATCCTCCTCATTCTGCTTCTGCTTGGGGAAGAGGGTGTACGTCACTATGGCTTCTCTCCCTCTGAAGCAAAAACTGATCTTGTTCAGAAAATTACTGCATTAAAACTGAATTTCCTGAGAAAGGAACAAGACTTTCAGTGGCTGAATGACCTCTTTGTCCTTTCACCATCACCAATACAGATTACATAAAAGGAAAAAAAAAAGTGTCAACTAAACTAATTCCCTAATACTTTACAGTTATGTGTTAGTGTAAGGCTTAACTAGTATTGTTCTTTAGGATTCACCTGAAACGTGTTATCCTAAACAGAATTACTTATTTTCTATGCCGAATTTACTCTCTCTAGGATTTCCAAATCTTATTAAATAATGTCAATCATTCACCTCTCAAAGCCTTGAATCTGATTTTTTTATCCTTTTCTTTAATGATATACATGAGGTATATGAAAAAATCTTTTATAAACCTATTTAGCCCATGCTTCTTTCTTTTCCTGAACCTTTACAGTCTGTTTTCAATAGCTACTAGAAAAGTGACTTCACTTATCAAAAGATTCCCCAGGATCTTATCTAAAGATTCCCCAGGATCACATTTAGGATAAAATCCCAAATCATTATGTGATCTGACCCTGGATACCTGCTTAACATCTTTCTTACTGCTCTTTTTCTTACTGCTCTTACTCACTCAAGCTACACAGGCACTTGCCTTTCCTGGTGTATTCCACTATTATTATTATTCTGCTTAAAATAATCTCTGCTATCTGCATGGTTTCTCCCATGTAGCCTTTATGTCTTGGAATCAGCGGCACCTGGCCAAGTTTTCCTACTTCTACCACTGAGAAAACAGAAATGATCTTCATCTTTTTTCTCCTTCTGACTTGGTCTTAGTTGTTCTTTACTGTTTATGTAAATAATTGTTGCTAGGCTGTTTTCTATTCCAATGCAGGCCTATGTTAAATTTCTCTATTCTATAACACCAGTGCTTGCAGGAGTATCAGTGTGTTTGGGGTGAATGAATAAGTTGGGATATTAAATTTGTTGCCCCTTTTAAGCCAAAAAGCCTCCCTCTTGAATTAATTCCACAACTTGTATTGAGGGCATCTGTGCATGCAGAGGAAAGCAATGGGTAATTTGAGAAATCCTAGGATGTATTAAAAGGCTTCTCCAACATCAAGTAATTCAAATTGAATTGGGTAATATGACAAATATTTAAATTTCAGTAGCAACTTCAATGTAAATAGGTCAAGTAAAAAGTTATAAGGTGAGAGTAGATGATTAATTGTTTTAATTGCTGTCTTAACTGCATAGGATATAATTGCTATAATAGCGTAGAGGGCAGAAAAAGTACTTCAATTTAAAGTGCTAAAAGGAGACTTTTTATGAGAAGTTATAACCGAAAGGAAACCTGAGAAATAGATATTTATACAAAACAAACCCCAGGCATTTTTCTCCAATTACTTTACTGAAGGAGTAATATTAAAATTAACAAAACTCCAAGTGAAAATTGGCAACAACTTCGAATCAAAATCAAATTACTATTTTCATTTATCCTTCTTGCCTTCTAATCTCTATATGGAGTCAATGTTTATATATCTGTGATGTTACAGGAAGAAGCTTAAATGTATTCTCTGCTAACAAATACCGTGCATATTTTATTTATTATTGGAGAGACCACAATCCAAATATTTTTGTATCTTTTTATATTAATTTCAAATGCATTGTAAAATTCCCCTTAGGCCTACAAATGTAGCTATACATTATTTTAATAGAATATTTCTTTCTCACAGATCATGGTACAGTCACTTCCTTCACTGCTGGAATAAAATTCACAGCACCCACAGCTTAACGGGGAAGTTTATTCTGGCTCTCTGTTTGTAGAGGTTTCAGTCCGTAGTCAGCTGGCTACAAGGCAGGCCAGCAGGGCGGAAGGGCTCAGGCAGAAGGGCTAGTATGATCCAGAAAACAGTCAAGGTAAAATAAGGGAAGGGAAAAAAAAATCACTTCCGGGTCATGTCCACAGGTTCCCTCTTGTTCTGATCCCCAGACCTCCCTCCTTCTCCTCTTTGCAGGGCTAAGAGGCCCTGAGCTGAGTGAGCAGTCAGTCAGTCCTAGGTGTGTCTTCCTGCATGGAAGCTTGATCCTTGCTGGATCTTCTCTGACTCCCCTCTGCTTCCTGCCTGCTGTGAGCCACACAACTTTGCTCCTCCACATGCTTCCGCCATGAGGCTTCTGCCTTGGAAGCAGCTGGCTAAGAACCAAACCCCCTGAACTGTGTTCATTTTTTTCCAAGTTGTCAGACAAAAATATAAACGATGCGACTAAATATGAAATGAGATTTGTCTTAGGTGTTCACTTTTTTGTTTAGGCCCTAAAGCTAAAGAATCATGGGCACTCACACATTTCATGTGCATGACAGGGACACATTACATAGTTCAGGCTGGCCTGAGTTTGCTATGTAACCCAGGCTGACCTCTAACTCACTGAAATCCTCCTGCCTCAGCCTCCTAAGTGCTATGATTACACGTGTGTTTGCCACCACTCTAGGTTTTTAGTGTTCATACTCTTTGGAGATAATTCAGCAAATTCCATATGCTTTCATCAGGAGTTGCCCAAAAATAACAGGAGCTGTGTATTTGTTCTATTACCCTAAAATATTTAAATATCAAAAGAAAGTTAAAGATTAGAGTTTGAAGGAATCCTCAGGAGGAACTTCTATCTTCTACCTTGCTTGAAGCTGTTTTTCCCAATAAGCAAATATCACCATTTCTAAAATTACTGAAGCCTCAAAAGGGAGCCCACACAGAGGCTGGATTCTTGCTGCTTGACAAGCCGTATTGGCCAACCTGGTGAGATCAATGACATGATATGTGGTGATGATGATTTTTGAAAATCTAGAATCTCCAAAGGTTTCCAAAATTTTAGGACCTATGAGTCCATGGCCAGTGGTTTCTGGTACTTACCTTGAGAATGGCAGGAGAATCTGACATTCCGGAACAATCTGGAGGGAACGTGGTAGGATTGACAGCATGGCAACCTCTACTCATAACCTTTGGTGTTGCATGAATGCGTATGAGTCCCAATTCTAGGGGCACATTAACTCTATAGGACCAAATATGTCTGAGCCATTTTAAGACTAACCATCTAGTGTGAGAGATCCACATAGTAACAAGCACCAGAGTGTAAATTGAGGGTGAATCCGTAGCTATGAAGAATGTGACTGGAGATTTATACTGTCAGATGTGGCAGCTTCATGCACAGGATGCACAGGTGCACTCCACTGAAACTGGGTGTAAGGAACCCACCACACACAAAGGTACTGACCGCAGTGCTTGCAAAGCTCCAGGTACAAAACTTTCCAAGTATTTTCCTCATGTTCTTTTTGCCATCATTTCTAGGTAAAGAGAACAGGAAAAGGGAGCAAGAATAAAGAGACATTCATGGACCTCTCCTTCTTTCCTTACTGTAGGCTCTGGAATAGAGGATTGGCACAGATCCAAAGGAAGGGCCACAATTTTAAAGCAGAGAGGACTTAGGTATCTACAGGACAGTTGTAGTTTTCTCATAACTTAATACGACTAAAGGACTGACATCTTTTTAGAAGGCTGATAAGTAAATGACAGAATTAACAGAGCACGTTTAAAATAGAGATGAAGGAAATGGGGTTTGTAGCTTTTGCTTCATTATGTTATGACTAATAAATGTTCATTAATATATTTAAATATATATGTATGCACAGATACCTTCTCACTTGGGGGTGGATAGATTTATTTATTTTTTAATTGAATTCTTTATTGGTAAAATTTATATATATCTCAAAATCACGTATAACATTGGGGAATTTGTACCAGTATATGACACAAGTTAATTCTCATTTTTACCCATATCCCTACCCACGCAGTCCTCCTCATGGGGTGGATAGATTTAGAAACTCAGTACTTTGTGGAAGACCTCTGTGTTCTTCAAATTCTTGCATTGGGGAATGATTTAGATGTTCCATGTGTACATGTAGTTCCTCTGAGATTGGTAGAACAAAACAAACTTTGTGTAACTACATGCTGTCCTTTACTAAAGACTTTGTTAAAGCTGGATTCTTTTGGAACCAAAGAAGCTTATTGAGCTTCACATTTATTCAAATCATAAAAGACTTTTAAGTCCTTTATCAGTTTTCTCCTATGGAAGTCCTACCTATTGCACTTGGATAGGTTTTAAGTTCAGTATCAGAGTTAATAGTGAAAGTTATGTTCTCAAAACCTGTCTATAGTGAAAGGGTATAAGGAAGGGATCAAAAAGCAAACTTACGGGGCATATCAAAGGAATATGGAAATATAGCTGAAATAGATCCCAAGAGGACAATTCGCAATAATCTGAGCAAATATTGTTAAACAAAACTGGAGCTCACCCTAAAATTTCTTCAGTACATACTAATGTAAGCAAAGGACTGAATTAATAAAATAATGGAAAAACTAGACATCTCCAATACTGAAGAATTCTAAGTAATTTGTGTAAATTCTCTGCACACTGAAAAAGTGTGCTTAGCTCTCCATCCCTTTACTAAGGGCTGTGTTTAGT
>PVIC010044645.1:0-14917 GCA_004025085.1 Thryonomys swinderianus
AAGTATACCGTTGGAATTTCAATTGGAATTGCATTGAATCTATATAGTAGCTGTGGGAGTATAGCCATTTTGACGATGTTGGTTCTCCCGACCCAGGAACAAGGGATATCTTTCCACTTTCTGGTTTCCTTTTCTATCTCATTTTTCAGAGTCCTATAGTTTTCAGAGTAGAGGTCTTTCACTTCCTTTGTTAGGTTGACTCCTAGATATTTCATTTTTCTGGGTGCTACTGTGAAAGGGATTGCCTCTACATTTCCTTTTATACTTCTTTCCCTACCCTCCTTACTTGAAAATCCTGGATAAAGAAGTCAACAGCTCTGCTGTTACATATACCCTGTTGAGGTGGCTTTGATATACATGAGGAGACAGTGAATCTCACATTGAGTTCAAAGGCAGATACCGTATATCCAGAGAGACAAGCCAGACTAGACACCAGGGGCTGGTGGGAGCAAGGGGGATGGACAGTCTGGACTGGATAGTGGTTAGGACTGGATAATACTGAGAATGTACCTGGACTGCATACTTCAAAATGATTGAAATGGTTAACTTCTGTTTTACCATAAAAGAAGAAACAAAACACCAGATGCAGCACATTTCTCTTTCAGACATGACCAATTTATTCAGAGAACTCAAATTTCATTTGGCAAAATATACCCAGGGGCAGTTTGGGATAATTATGTCCTTAGATGCAATCACATTTCTAGTTAATTGGTTATAGCATAGTGAAAGAAAAGCAAAACTTTTAAAAAATATTTGCGTGAGGGGTGATCACCATAAATATGTGTAGAAGAAACAACCAGCTCATACAAATGAAGTGTGAAACACGGGAAAATGAGCAATTAACCTTTAGGTCAATTTAGTTCTACACTAACCACCTTAAGACACTGGGCTAGATGTTGGGACTGAAGTAAAAGCATGAAAACTATCAAGGTGAAGTCTTTCTACTTTACAATCTATTAACAACACATATAGAAATGGTGCTGTTAAGTGTGACACAAAAGAAAAATAAAGGCATTAAAGCCATGGTGGGGTGTTTTCTAATAAAAGGTAGAGTTGAGAGCCACTAAATTTGATAGTGTGGGTTAAGACCGTGATGACAGGAAAGGGAAGTGGTGAAAACAGTTTCCACACGAGGAAAGAGCCTAACTCCTCCATAGCTTTAAAAGTGTGTAAGGGAAAGGAGCACTCAAAGGTAGATTCTTTTCTCTCACTACTGATGATCCCATTTAAGAAATGGATTAACAGGAAGTGAAATGACCAAACACAAAGCTGCAAAAGACAGAGACAGACAGGCAAGAAACATAGCTTCTAATTTCCATATAAATCCAAACCCTATGTACACACATGTACTATAGTTGTTTTCAAGTTAACAGTGTCACAGGACAAAATGAGCTTGGGCAATGTCACTTGTTCTTTATGGCCAAACTTGGATTCTTCTGTTAGACTAGAAAAGACAGTATTAGCTGCTGCTAGGATATGAAAAAATTAAATCTATACATATTCCCTCCTCAACACTGATCCAAAAGGCCAGGTCAGAGCATTTGCAGAGTCATAAAACCTTTTTATAAGTGAAGTGATCTCACAATAGTTTAGTATGCATTTTGTATTAAAAAAAAACATAGAAAAAGCAAATTTTTCCTGAATAAAAACTTGTGTATTACAGAGCAAAAAGGGATTTAATGGAACATACTAATAATCAAATATTATAGTTTCTGCTTCTGTGGCTTACACAAATTATTATAATAACACTTTAGGGAACCCTTAGAAACACAGTATGTAATAATATATCAATATTATTCATCTTCCTTCTTGGGTTGTATTTCTCAAAGGAAAACTGATAAATCATATTTTTACAAAACTAATTCATTACTCAACTTAATTTTTTTTTAAAAAAGATCTTTACTAAGAGGGAACATTGGAATGCATATATCTCCCAGGCTTTGATGAGGCAAAAATAGAGAAGTTATATAACCAATACCTCATAAAACCAAGAATCAAAGTATACAATTTGATTTTTCTCCTTTCAATAACAGTTGGTAAAGTATCAGGAATCTCTCATTCTTAGGTTATATACTATATTATTCAACATTAATAACTGACATGCTATCATGAATAAAAAGCTATTTTTTTAAATCAAAATGACTGTAGGGGACTAGAACAGATGTATTAATACACTTAAATGGTTTTATTTAAAAATTAAATTCATAGAAATTTTATCCTGGTCTTAGACTTAAATTAAAAATAAAAAAGATGAAGTATCACTTCCCACCTGTATATATCAATGTGCCAGTTCTTATAAAAATGTCCTTTAGTTATAAATGTTAGAATATGCAAAAATAATTTCATATTAATTTTAATGAAATTTCCTCAGCTTTGATAAACATTGAATAACTTAAATTTTAATGGCCAAAATTCCTATTTTTCCCATCTATTAATTTTTTCCTTTATTAGCATACAATGCCCTATTATTAAGGCACAACATTTTTTTTAGGATAAAAATGGAACCGTAAGTTCATTTTACACAGTAAGACAGACTTTCTATGTGTATATAATTAAATACAACTTAAATTCCATTAAGATCTAAAATGAAAAGTTGTTTCTATCCAGAAGCAATTGTCACATAGCTACAATAAGTAGTTGTAGCTAGATTCAAAACATTTGCTTTAATCTGTCACAGTCTCAGGAAGACCACCATTGACGCGGCATTCTAGAGGAAAGCTGAGTATTTTTTTCTGCAGTGGCACATTTATAACTTATGCTTGTGTCATCATTAAAGGTAGCTGTCACCTCTCACAGCCCAAGAGAAATCCAAATGTGAAATTTGCATTTGAGAAAGAGGCAGAGCTCTGATTCTAGGGGGTCAGGGCAGATGCTTGCTTTGCATCCTCCTTCAGCTACTCTTTCTGTGTTCTCCCTTCCTATCCTCTTCTCACTCAAGGCCCTGCACCAACTCCTCTGAAGGATTTGCAAAATACTCAAAAGGGAGCAACCATCAAATAAAATGGTTTACACACTGGTACTTAAAACACCTAAGCCCAAACGTTTTTGTTATCTCATGCTACATCCTGAACAGTCAACTGATCTGTATACTACTGATTTAAAATAAAGAAACACTAAACTGGTGATGGAGGTGGTGGGACAAACACACTTCCAAGACAAATATGACCATCTTGTAGACCCTTGTGAACTTAAAGAACAAGAAGATAAAGGGATGAAAACCAACAAAGCTTTCCTCAAGCAAGCTTATCTATTCAACTCTTTCATATTGTTTACATTCTTGAGAAAGGCAGTAAATTCTTCATGTAAAAACTTTAGTATTGGATTAGAGTTGACAACTTTGTGTATGTGTGGCTTCAAAGGTGATTTCCTTTTATTTTCTAGGGAGTCTTTGAATAGTGGCTAATTTGGCTTTCTTCTAAATGATCTTGTTTACTGGGAATTTGACCACAGCCAATCTTGAGAAACGAATATGTAAAAGAATTTAGTGGCTGAGTGTGTGTGTGTGTGTGTGTGTGTGTGTGGTTAAACTGACCATGAAGGAGAGCCAGAATAAAAGAACATTAAGGAGTGAGACAGACAGGGAGGCAGGCAGAGATGAAGAAGACAAAGAGACAGTGGCTGATTGGAGGATGAAGCTACTGATGTCACTGCTTCCAAATCATGTATAAAATCTATTTTAAGTGAAAAATAGATGAAAGTAAGACCAGGAATTTGGGAAGGCAGGAGTCACTGAAAAGCAAACTGTATATGTTCTCCTATGTTTTAAAAATAATTTTAGGTAATTTGAGCAGATATCACATGCCTCAGTTATGCAGGTGTGTTACTGGTATGTTCTGGTACAATCATGTCTCATATAAATAAATATAAATACTGTTTCTTATAATGTATAATGGCTCTTAGAAATAAAATTTTAAAAATGAACTTTCTATAAAAGTACTTATAAATAATTAGTACCTAGACTATACCCCCAAATTATAAAAATAATGTATTTAACTCTCAATCAGTTTCTTGATTTTTGCATAACACACATCCTTCAATCCTGTTATGAAAACTACTGATATTAACTCTTCAGAGGTCACAGCTCATCTGAGATAAAAACAATACTTTCTTAAAAATGAAACTAAAGCAACCATGCTTGCTAAGAGTGTTGCTTCCATTAAATCATAAAATTTCCTCATAATAAACTCCAATAAATTCCATTTCTTATTTGCCAGTTCCATTTCCCTTTGTCTTATAATTTTAAAAAAATGCTTATACCACAGGATTTTGGTAACAGTATATGCCTTTGTCTACTTTCCTGAGAAAGGATTTTTATGTAAAATGATGAGGTCTCATATTATTTTCAAAATTTCCAAGTCTTCTTTTAAATATCAAGTGTTACAACTACCAGAACTTTAAATGAACTTTCAATGAAAAAATCCTACCAGCACATTTTTGACCAGGTGCTAGAGGGGCATACTAGGTTCAGTTCACAAATGGGCCTTACAGACTATAAGATGCACTTCTCCAGGCTGGTATGTACATTCTTTGTTTAATTTTACCTTGAAAATAGGAAATAAATAGCTGGTTTTGGGTTAACATTTAAAAACAAAAAGGAAGCCAAAGGAAACCATGAGAAACATATTAGTATTAGAGAATGCAAAGGTAAAGAAGCCATATGAAATAAAGTACTGTACATTTACATGAATTTTCTAGATATCACACTGAGAAATACCTCAATTCCAATGAAAGCCCATGAAAAAAAGTTGTACTTATAGCAACACTAGTAATACAACTTTCTTCCAACTAGTTTCTGCTAAATAGAAAAAAATTTCATCAAGAAGTAACTTTGAAACTGTGGATATACTTCAGCAGTATAGCACTTGCATAACAACACTGATTTCTTGGGTTTTATCCCCAGCACCACAGAAAAAAGCAAAACTTTATTTTTTATTATTATAATCTGATGGGAAACTACAGACTATCACTACTTCAATTATTTATTTAGATTATATATAATTATTAATAGTAAAAGCAACTAGAGCAAAAGCAATCATACTCGTTCTTGACACAATCAAGATTCTTGATTTACAAACTTGGCAAATCTTTTAAAATTTACTAAAACAAAGTTCCTGAAAAAATAAAAACTAACTGAAACCACATTATGTAAAGTAACTTTTAGTGAAAGTTGTTTCTAGTTCTACAATGCCTTATACCACATTATATCCCGGATGAGAAAATGTACCAAAATTAGAAGTCCTAACCCAGAAACCCAAAGCCAGACCATATGAGGTAAGGAATAAATGCTGGTCAGGAGGGAAACGATGGAACCATGCATCTTCCACAGGTGAAATGAAAATCAACAGCAACATGGCAGATACGGATAACTTATGAGTATACTTTTCTTTAAAAACAAAACACACACAGGGAAAATTACAAATACAATGAAAACTACCATTTGTCTATATTTTCTACTAGCTGGTGAGCCTGTTTCTAAAATTTCAAAGAAAAAATCAATTTAAACTTTTTTTAGTTTAATACATAGAAATATTCAGTAATATGCATACAGCATGTTACATATTAATGTGTGGCTTCTTGTGCTTTCTATCTGAATTAGGAGTAAAAATCCCCAATTATTTTCAATGATATAACTGTAAAATTAAACATTTACACAAAATCAATCCTTCCTTCAACTCAGTTGTACACGAAAATCTTAACAAATAGTGAAGACTCATGATGTGTGAAAATCGTGACTCATGTAACGATGTAGACTCAGCTATAGATTTTAATTCACAAATATATATACGCGCCTTGTGTATGACAACAGTACGAAAATAGTCTCAAAAATAAAGACAATACTTGAGACATGAAGCAACTCATTTTCCCTGATCTTCCATTCTACTACAGGGAAAATAAAGTCTCCAATGCTTCATAAATACTTTAAAAAGTTTGAGATGGCCTTGACCATGCATAGTATCCACCGATCCTCTGAAGCTTCCAGAAATCTGGGTTAACCATTTCAGCTCTGGAAGTTGCACCCTATCATCAATTATGCTTATTTACGTCCTGCCTTTTCTAGATTCGGGAGTTTTCTGATCAGAGCCTGGTGATTCATTCTGATGCTAGCAAGAAGTCCACCTTCAATGCCATCTGATCCGGTGTAACTGATTTCTTCACCACTCAGGGTGGTCATATGTCCTCCAAGGGCTTTTAAGATGGCGTTTCCAGCACATATATCCCACTTTTTAATGTATGTCACATGGATATATAGATCAGCTTTTTCTTGGCTCTTATCAAGTACATCTAAGAGTGCTAAAACTTTATAACCTGAAAGATAAACACAGAATTCAGATTATTGCTCAAAAGATTTTAAGAAAGCAGAGTAAACTTTTTATTAAAGACATGGTTGAAAACAATAGGACAGAGTCTTCAGGAATTCACTGTACTATCTTTGCAAAGTGCATGAAAGTCTAAAATTGTTTTCAAATAAAAATATTTTTGCACATAACAGTGCAAATATTAAACTCAACAAACAAAAAATATACCAAGTAATTTATAAAGGTGATCTCAAGTATAACCAAACATGTGCCTATTAATTTTTAAAATCTTCATTGTGATTATTTTTTATGGAATGATATTCAGCATGTAACATTTGCTATGGAATGACATACTATATTGAAGTTAAATATTTATATTTTTACATTTGACCTGTGGGGCAGGCCTAATTTGAAAGAATAAAAAACTAACCCTTCTATCTTCAAAACTTTCTATAAAAAGGCAGAACTTAAGGAATATATCAAATAGATAAAGACTGGACGTAGACTTTAGTTTATCTTATTTCTACTGAGTATTTTGGACATGATTTTTCCTAACCAACCTAGAAAAATCTGTAAGTTAATATTAAGAAAAGCATAAATATGCAACAGCAAATTAAAATTGTAAACATAAAATAAGCTTCCTATATTATAACCTTAACTATTACCTCTTCATTTATGACTAAAGATATTCCAACATCAAGGTTTTCTGATCATAATCTGTTATATGACTAAATTAAAACTTCTGTTAAATAGCACTCACAATATGAGTCATCAAATGGCCTCTCAAGCCAAATACAAACCATGGTCTGTTTTTGTAACTTCTCAAAAAAAGAATTTTTTAAAACATCTTTTTTTTTTTTTTTTTTTGAGACAGGGTCTTGCTTTGTAGTTCAGGCTGGCTCTGAGCTCACTATGTAGCCTAGACAAGCTTCAAACTCAGCAATCCTCCTGTCTCTGCCTCCCAAGTGCTGGGATGACAGGCGTGAGCCACCATGCCTGGCTAAAACATCTTTTTAATAGGTGGTTTAAAAATCAGAGGGCAGTATGCAACAAAGACTGGGTGGCTTCCAAGGTCTGAAATATTTACTATTTGGCCTTTTTCAGAAAAAGTGGACTAACCTTTGATCCACAATCAGGTGATTAAATAGTATGGACAATACAGTAAGCTGAGTGGGCACTTGGCTTTGTCATTCACCCAAAACATACAAGGTAATACCTGGGATGACTCCTGGCTTTTTTCTGCTATATGAACATCTCATATGTTTGTCTTTCATCCTGTCCCTGATAAACTAAGAAAATTATTCTGAAGTAAAAACATATAAAAAGCAACCAGTGATGTTATGTGCCTGATGGGAAGGTGCCTTTGTAGTATTTGAGAAAGAGAAATCACTGTTTTGAGACAGTTTCTTTCTGGCGACAATTTCATTCAAATTCTACCCTAGAGATTACCAAGGAGTAGAGTGAATCTGCCCTGAAAATAATTTTTGTTCTCATTTTTATTCAAAGCATTGGGCAAACAAATCAATCTCCTGACAAAAGTTAACCATAGTGGAAACACTGGCTGGAATCACAAGCCAGGGAAACATACCAGCACCACCAGCCGGGATAATTGTAGTCTGGTTTCCAAAGGTCTGAAGAGCAACCTGTTTGACCATCCCTGAATGGGAGCGAGACACAATGATCCTTGGAGTCTTCTCATTGTAAGAAGAGCGGGGTTTCACATTTGAGCCACCATCAACCATTGCCCAAGCTGAAAAGCAAATAAGCATTAATAGGCTTGAAGCTTTTGAAAAAATAAAAGTTACACTCTGGAATTTGAAGTACTAAATGAGTGAAGACAATGCACTCCTCTACAGATTATCTGTGTTTTTCTCCCCAAAGAGAATGTTTTATTTTTTCTCCCTGCAAAATTTTTTTTTTTTTTTTTTTTGAGACAGGGTCTCGCTTTGTACTTCAGGCTGGCCCTAAACTCACTATGTAGCCCAGACAAGCCACCGCAAACTCAGCAATCCTCCTGTCTCTGCCTCCTGAGTGCTGGGATTACAGGCGTGAGCCACCACGCCTGGCACTGTGGTATGTGGTAATGATTGCTGGTGGGCGTGAGTCAACATGCCCAGCATTCTATGTGGTTACTGGGATCGAACCCAGGACCTTGCGCTTGCGAGGTAGGCACCGGAACCACTGAGCTAAATCTCTGGCCCAAATATAATATTTTTTTAAACAAGCAAAGCAAAAAAAAAAAAAAACTGAAAAAAGACCATGTAATCTTGCAGAGTCAAAGAGAGACTCTATCAAGCATTTGGCTAAGAAGTCCATACTTCAGAGTTTTCTGGAGGTCTTGGCCGAACCTTTACTGGGACTGCCTTGCAATATGACTTCTCTCTTTAGCTACCATCTCCCTTCCCTTCACAAATCTGATCCAATACACTCCCCAAGAAACACCCTGCATGCTAATTTCTCAAAGTCTGACTCCTGGGGAAATGGATCTGTGAGATAATCTTAACTTTAAGGGGTAACTTAAATTTTAAAATTGATTTTTCTCCTATACCTTCTGTACTAAGATATATCCATGGATTTATATGCTCAATTTCCTCTGTAACTTTATGAATAGTAAGTAAAAAGGTAAGTGAGTTAACATTATATATCCATTTTTAAAGAGAACATAAAAAGAAAAAGCCTCAGATTTCAAAGTAAACAGAATTTTAAAAGGGGTTGGGGATTTAACTCAGTTGTTCCTGTCCCCGCCTTACAATTGCAAGGTTCCTGGTACCAAAAAGAGAAGAGAATAAAACAGAATTTTAAAAGTGAAGAAGACCTCAGGGATGGCTTCAGATGATTTTTTTGATTTGTAAGTTTACTTCACTACCTATCAGAATACACAAGATAATAAACTTACTCAACTGTACCAATTAGACTGTTGATCTAGCACTCACTCATTATGGGATAAAAATAGTCCACTACGGCTAAAAATGAAATCTTTTAAATTGTGATTCCATAACATGTCCTTAAAATTAAAAAGACAAGTTAAAGCCCAGTTTTTCCAGCACCATTAGTTAAAGAGGCTGTCTTTCTTCCATTGAGGATGTTTGCCTCCTTTGTCAAAGATAAGGTGGCTTGGTGTATCCGGGATTGTTTCTGGGTCTTCTAATCTATTCCACTGGTCCGCAGGTCTGTTACTTTGCTAGTACCATACAGTTTTTATCACAACAGCTTTATAGTACAGTTTTAAATTGGGGATTGTAATACCCACTGCCATGTCATGGTTGCTTAGAAGAGCTTTTGCTATTTTAGGTTTCTTGTGTTTCCAGATGAATTTTTGTATTATTTTCTTTAGCTCTGTGAAGTATACCATTGGAATTTCAATCGGAATTACACTGAATCTGTAAAGTAGTTGTGAGAGTGGCCATTTTGACAATGTTGGTTCTCCCTACCCAGGAAGAAGGGCTATCTTTCCAATTTCTGGTTTCCTTTTCTATCTCAGTTTTCAGAGTCCTATAGTTTTCAGAGTAGAGGTATTTCACATCCGTTGTTAGGTTGATTCCTAGATATTTCATTTTTCTGGGTGCTACTGTGAAAGGGATTGACTCCCCAATTTCTCTTTCAGTGAGTCTGTTGTTTGTGTAGACAAAGGCTGTTGAGTTTTGAGCATTGACCCTGTATTCAGCAACACTACCAAATTTGGTAATTAAGTCTAGCAGTCTTTTGGTTAAGGTTTTAGGATCCTCCCGATAGAGTATCATGTCATCAGCAAATAATGACAGTTTAACTTCTTCCTTTCCTATCTTTATTCCTTTTATATCTTTGTCCTGCCTGATTGCTATGGCTAATATTTCCAGCATTATATTGAGCAAGAGTGTTGACAGCGGGCATCCTTGTCTGGTTTCTGACCTTAGTGTAAAAGGTTTCAGTTTTTGCCCATTGAGTATTATGCTGGCTGTTGGTTTTTCATAAATAGCTTGTATTACACTGAGATAAAGTCCATTGATTCCAATTCTCTGTAGGGTTTTGACCATAAATGGGTGCTGGATTTTGTCAAATGCTTTTTCTGTGTCTATTCAGATAATCATACTGTTTTTGTCATTGAGTCTGTTAATATAATGTATTACATTGATTGATTTACATATGTTGAACCAGCCTTGCATCCCTGTGATAAATCTGACTTGATCAGAGTGTATGATTTTCTTGATAACTCACTGTATTCTGTTTGCCAGTATCTTATTGAGGATTTTTGTGTCAGTGTTCATTAGAGAGGTTGGCCTGTAGTTTTCTTTTTTGGTGGGATCTTTCCCTGTCTTTGGAATCAAGGTGATGGTTGCTTCAAGGAATGACTTGGGGAATACTGCTTCCCTTTCAATTTCATTAAAGGGATTGAGAAGTACTGGTATTAAGTCTGCCAAAAGCTAAACCTAGACCTATCTCTTTCACCATGGACAAAACTAAACTCACAATGGATATGAAACTTAAACATTAAAACAGAAACAGTAAGTCTGCTGGAAAACAGGTTAGGTAAAACTCTTGGAGACATTGGCTTAGGCAGAGAATTTATGAATAAAGCCTCTATAGCACAAGAACTAGCAGAAAGAATCAACAAATGGGATCTCATTTTACTGAAAAGGTTCTGCACAGCAAAAGAAGTCACTGGCTCTGCTAAAAGACTACCAACAACATGGGGAAAAAAAAAAAAAACCTTTACTAGCTGTTTATCAGACAAAGGGCTATTATTTACAATATATAAAGAACTCAAACAGATCAGCCTCCCCAAGTTTAAAGACCCAATTCAAAAATGGACATCTGAAATGAACAGATACTTCTCAGAGGCACAAGTCAAAGCAGCCACGAAGCATATGGAGAAATGTTCAACATCACTGGTTATTTGAGAGATGCAAATGAAAACAGCACTGAGATTTCATCTCACTCCACAAAGAATGGCCGCTATTACAAAATCAACCAACAATAGCTGTTGGCATGGCTGTGGGGAGAAAGGAACCCTTCTCCACTGTTGGTGGGATTGCAGACTTGTGCAACCATTATGGAGATACGTGTGGAGATTTCTCAGAAAACTAGGACTAGGGGTCCCATTTGACCCTGCTATCCCCCTGCTAGGAATATACCCAAGAGAATTTAAAAAATCATATTGGAAAGGCAGATGTGCACCTTTGTTTATAGCACCTCAGTGCATGATAGCTCAATCTTGGAAACAACCCAAATGCCCATCAGCTGGAGACTGGATAAAGAAGATGTGTTTTTTTTTAAAATAAAATGGAGTATTATTCTGCCATAAAGTATGACAACATTGATTCATTTATGTGTAAATGGAGACCCCTGGAGGATAAACTAATAAGTGAAATAAATAGATCAGATAGGTAAGTACTGGCTGGATCTTCTCTTTGATATGAATACTTGTAGATGCAAATGAGCTCTAGAAAGTATGAGTTTTTATATAATGGGAAATTTCCATAGGAAATTTCATGTAGGAATATAATGAGATGAAGGAATAAATATGATTCAGAAAGAAAATAAAAGAATATGTATAAAGGGGTGGGGAGGTGTAGATGGGTAGGGATATGGGTAAAAATGAGAATTAACTTGTGTCATATACTGGTAAAAATTCCCCAATGTTATATGTGACTGTAAGATGTATATAAATTGTACCAATAAAGAATTCAATTAAAAAAATTAAAAAAGACAGCTGGGCATGGTGGCTCATGTCTGTAATCCCAGCACTCAGAAGGCAGAGGCAATCGGATTGCTGAGTTCGAGGTTTGCCTGGGCTACATAGTGAGCTCAGGGCCAGCCTAAACTACAAAGCGAGAACCTGTTTCAAAAAAAAAAAAAAGACATAAATCCCTACACTAACAAGCCTTCTGAATCCTTGGATATCTGCCCAGAACACCAATTTTGAAATGTAACAGTTATATTATTAGATTTCTAAATGCAAAACTTATTTTGTACTTACACCAAGCAATAAAGAAATCACTGATAAAGAAAATCAGTACATTGCTTCTTGGCCTTTTGGCTAAGATCAAGTGAAGAAAATCAGTACAGGATCAGTCTTTTGGCAAATAATAAACAACATACATAGATAAACACTTTAGTCCAGCAATTTCTCCAAATAAGTAAAGAAAAAGGAGTATACAGGGAATTGAACAGTGCTCTCCCAAAATGTATGTCTACTTAATATTTATCAAATATGATTTGATTTGGAAGTAGAGTCTTCTTTGTAGATGTAATTAGTTGAGATCATACAGGATTCAAGTAGGCCCTGAACCTGATGATTGAAGTTCTTCTATGAAGAGGGGAGATGGATAGAAGAAGCTACTTTGTAAAAACTGAGGCAAGAGATTGGAATACTGGACAATGCATCTACAAACCAAAGAATGCAAAGACTTTCTGGAGGTAAGAGAAGGTAGAAGAAGAAAGAAAGGATTCTTCCCCTACACTGAATACAACATAGGCCTACTGACTCTTTACCATCATACTTTTGGCCTCCTGTACTGCAACAAAATAAATTTCTGTTATTTTAAGCCACCTATCTTGTAGCAATTTGTTATGACAGATCAAAGGTTTTTATAACCAGTCAAGTAGTCTTTTAGGTACTAAGGCTGTAGAAAAAGTTTTTAACATGTACTCAAGCAATATTAAACCCATGAGCTAGAAATAATTTATTAGAGGACAGGTTTTATCTAACCAAGGGGTAACTGGGGAACCTTTAGCAAAAGTACTGTTGTCTTACACTGAATACATGTAACAATGGATGTGAAATGACAACAAAGATGAGGATAAGATGGGAAAATAAAGGTGTGTAAATATGATATCACAGCTGATTTCTGGGAGTCAAAGGATAACATGTAAGTCTGATAAACTGAATAACAAAGTTGAAAAGTGAACATTATAAAAAGATATGAATGACTAAAATGGGATGGTTGTCAAGTACAAGGCTGAAATAAGCCAAATTGTTTTTAGCAGAGAACTAGCAGAAATGTCTAAAGAAAAAGGCCTATATGATATTATAGATAGAAGATAAAAGGTACTGTATTAGTAAAAGTGACTAAGAAAAAAGAACACATTTAACTTAAAAGTAATATTTGTAGTTTTGTGAAACATACTGAACATGTAAGTTCATGAGATAAAAATTTTTATAAGAAGAAAAAGCCTGGTCTTCTCTACCTTCTATTTTTTTTCCTTATTTGGAAGTAGTTTGAATTTTAACTGCTTAATTTGAAAACTGATATGTAAAGAAAGAAAATTGCTCAATTTACCCCACATTTCTAAAAGAAAATACATTTCATGATCAGTCCAGCTAATGGAGCAAGTTTGACATATATAGAAAACACAAGAGATTTACCAATACAATAAAAATAATTTTAAAATTGAGATTTTCATCATAACTACTTTAATAAAAGCATCATTAACAGTGAGATAGACACATTGTCATATTGAATGATATAAAGAAGAGCTAAATAATATCCATAGGAAACAATGAGATATAATCCCAATATAGACCTTCTACTGAAAAATAAACTGGTATCAAGTCAATGCCATAGGGTTAAAGAGGAATGAAGGCTGTTCTACCTTAAGAAAATTAAACATAGTAAACTTAACAACAACAACAAAAAAGTTTGACCAACTATATCTTAGTCTCAGGTATTGGTAATCCACTTTAGGAATAACTGGGGAAATTTGAGTAATGAATATCAATTCCGAGTTACTTCATAACACTGTTCTGTAGGAAAATACCCTCATAGATGCCCACTCAAGTACACAGGGTTAAAATGTTATGCTACATAAAAGATTCATATCACAGTGACATATGTGCACCCATGTTTATAGCAGCTCAGTTTGTGATAGCTAAATCTTGGAAACAATCCAAATGCCCATCAACTGGAGTCTGGATAAAGAAGATGTGGCTTTTCTATAAAATGGAGTGTTACTCTGCCATAAAGAATGATAAGTTTGAGTCATTTATACTCAAATGGATGTACCTTCAGGACATACTCATAAGTTAACTAAATAGGTCACAGATCTTTAAAATACCTTTTCTCTGTTATGAGAAACTGAAGGTGTAAATGAGCTCTAGAATATATAGTAGATATTGGGAAATAGGAAATACAGGGAGGCCCACACCTGACTAGTACCAGGGCTGTGACCTATCAGCTGGCCCCCATTCCACACCAGAACTGTGCAGACAGACCAGGCAAAGTGGAGCAGGGAACCTAGACAACAAAAGAGGCCCGCACCATTACCAGTGTTCAAGGCTGCACCTGCCTGCTTCCACCCAGACCACGCCAGAGGCCAGTGAAAGAGACTGGGTAAGTAAAACTTGGTGGAAGTAGCACAGTGAGACAGCAAAAAGGGAGCTGGATATTGCTGACCAGCGACTAGGCCAGTAACACTTCTAAGTCCAGAGTGAGTCTAGAAGGTCTTGGAATCTTCATATCTTATTGGGCCAAACTGGATGTAACTGTTACACAGAGAAAATCTCCAAAGACACCACCTGGTAGTCTGTGGACACTGAATGAGTACGGCTCTAGTACTGGAAACTGTAGAGAGGCCTTCAGTCCATTGTGACTGCCTAGTCCACCATGACAAAGAAATCACTCACTAGGAGAATGGGGGGGGGG
>PVIC010044646.1:0-14923 GCA_004025085.1 Thryonomys swinderianus
CCGAGTGCTGGGATTACAGGCGTGAGCCACCACATCCGGCATTGTGGTATGTGGTGTTGGTTGGTGGTGGGCGTGTCTCCACGCCCAGCATTATATGTGGTTACCAGGGATCAAACTCAGGTCCTTGCGCTTGCGAGGCAGGCGCCGGAACCACTGAGCTAACCCTCCAGCCCAAGAAAACATTTCTTGTAATAGTAATTGGTATTTCTTATGAAATTGTTCACTACAATAATTCTTCAAGCAGAGGGATTTATAGAACTATGATTGTTACCATCCAGTAAGCAGCTTTTCATGTTGGGTGTATTTGTAATGTTTATTAATATAAGCTTGTAGGAAAATGTGATTTTGAGCATTTACCCAATTTTATAATTAGAAATCATTATTTCAAGTAACTTACACTAATAGTACAGAGCACTTGTCTGAGGGTGGATACAAAGGTGACCCAAGCTCTGTCCATGCTCTCTCTATACATACAATCAGGTGCCTAATACTGACTTTTTTTTTCTCGAAGAACATGATCAAAGGTCAAATTAAGAAGGTTCATAAATATAGATTAAATGGAGTGCCTCCAGAGCATGGAATATAAATTCCAACCGAGGGATTTGCAAATGTGTATAGCAACCACGTGGGGAGGTCAGAGGAATACAGAAAGAAAAAGATTAAGGGATGAAAAGAGACTTGAAAACAAAGAATGGAAGTCTGGCTGAGGAATTCAGATTTAACTCAAAAAGTCCTAGAGCTCACAAGTAACAGATTAGATTGAAGTTTTCTTAGTGAGGTCATATGGTTTCCTTGTTTCATATAAGATAATCTAAAATGTATTCCATGAGTTCTCAAAAAAATTTCATAGTAGTCTATCATCTGTTGCTGATCTGCGAGAGGATGCTGCACTTCCACCAAATGAACTTGCTGACTTCCCAGCATATCTTTCATTCTAGCCGCTATTGCTTCTTTCAAGCTCTGCCACCAGCCTGGGACCCTTCCCCATTCATCTCCAGCTTTCCAACTTATACACTGAGCATCTATTTACATAGAAAATTGAGGGCCTAGTATGTGTTAAGCAGTATATGAAACAGAAGTCATACTGGACCCTGCCACTGCTAAGCAGGGAGTTTATAGTCTGTCTAAATTTTATGCATCTGTCAAGAGAACTAGACTACTCTGATCTGTGGAATTCTATGTAAGAAATATCATTGCCAGTTACACCACTAATATAAAATTCTTTCTGCAGGCATACTTTTTTTCTTTTTTTTTTTTTTTTTTGCTTTTTGGAGACAGGGTCTTGCTTTGTAGTTCAGGCTGGCCCTGAGCTCACTATGGTGCCCAGGCAAGCCGCCGCAAACTCAGCAATCCTCCTGTCTCTGCCTCCCGAGTGCTGAGATTACAGGCGTGAGCCACCACGCCCAGCATTATATGTGGTAACCGGGGATCAAACTCAGGTCCTTACGCTTGCGAGGCAGGCGCTGGAACCACTGAGCTAACCCTCCGGCCCAGGCATACTTTTGTTTAAAAAAAAAATGTTATTTGGTGGTATGTGCCTATAATCCCAGTATTCTCAGAGGCTGAAGCAGGAGGGTTCAAGTTTCAGATGGGACAATTTAGTGATTTACCAAGACCGTGCCTCAAAAAAGAAAGATTAATTAATTAAAAAAGACTTGGAATATAGCTCAGTGCAAAAGCTTGGGTTCAACCCCTAGTAATGAAAAAAAAACAGGTATTTGTTTAATATTGTTTAATTTTTCATCAAATTGTATTTCAGTCTTTCAGAATAGGGATTCTATGACATCTTTCTTAATTCCCTGATTCTGCTGTGCCAGGGCTAAGAACCACAAAGTTAGTTATAATCAAATTTTATTTGAATTGGTCATTAAACATAATTATTAATTAAACTACTAAAAAGTTTCAGAAGTTACAGAGAAATAAAAGCTAAAATTTAAGGCGTGCTTCAACTTTCAGTATTAAATATAAAAAATCATTTTTCTCACTGCTTTTTCTTTCCACTTCCTCATGAAACCCAGGAGTCATGTGACCTCCAGTCTGTCTCTGTGGGAAGTAATGAGTAAGTCACTCATTAAAAGACCTTTTACATAAACCACTTTCTTATCTGCTGTAATTTGAGTGAGCTCCTACTGCCTCTCAGCTTGTTTTCCCAAGTTTACACAATAATAAAATACACACAAAAACCCTCTTACTCTTCTTTTACCAGCCAGCTGATTGTTTAATACTGATTAGCTTTGAAATGCAAATAGCACTATCAAATAGCAACTAGTTGCCTTCTCCTGGGCTAAGGCTACACAGGAGTGAAAGTCAAAACCATTTTACAGGAAGACAAAATAGTCTGTCCAAAGGCTCCAGAAATCACCAACATTCTCAGTATTATATTCAGGATATGAAAATCCTTGTCTTGCCTAACAGATTACCACTTTTTTTTAAATTCCCAATATTCTTTTATTTACAATTAACTCTCTGCTGAACATTAGCTTAACTTTCAAACCAAACAATATTTTCAGCATTTGTATTTGTATAATAATATGACAGAAAGCTTTTAGTAAAAAAGAAACTTATCTAGCCTATTACTTTGCACCCTTATTTGTTCTTCTTAGATGAGGAGTAAAAAGCTTAAGGCTACAAATACCTTCAATAATCCCTATTCACTGCTACTCATACATAAGCAGGAAGGCCTCGCATACTTTTACTAGGTCAGTTGGACTGGAGAGAAGAGGGTTGGGTTGCTGAATAGTAAATTCTTGGAGTGGGAACTGAGCTAGGTTTGCCAGATAGTTGTTGAACAGGTTGGAATCCTTGCTCTGAAAGTCAAGGGCTGAAACCAGTCATGAGCTAAATAGGATATCAGGACTAGGACTTAGGTCTCGAAAGCAGCAGAACTTTGTGAAGTCCCCAGGCACAGACAGTATATTCTAAAGTATGCGAATAAACTGAGTATCACACAGGGTACAGAGACTGAATTAAAATCGCAGTGGGATAGTTTTAAAATGACACAGATCTAAGTCGGAAATGCAATGCTTTCTACCAGCTGTGGAAACACTATCCTATTTTTTTCTACTTAAAAATATCTGACTTTTAAAAAACAATAATAAAAGGAATAACCTCCCAAATATCTGATTTTAGAAAATTGTTGACTGTTAGGGGCTGGGAAAACAGGTGAATGGGAAGTTATAAATGAGTGTGGAACTTCAGTTTGGGAAAAAAAGTTCTAAAGATGAATGGTGGTGATAGTTGTGGATAATGTGAATATATTTAATGTCACTCAACTACACATTGTACTTAAAAATGATTAAAACTGCTTTTGTAGGATGTGATATCTATAATCCCAGCTAGTCAGTAGATTTAAACATGATGATCAGTTAGATCTTTGAATTCAAGGAGAGTCTGGGCAACATAGCAAGGCATTCTCTGAGTAAGAAAATGTTAAAATGGTCAATTTTTGTGCTGATAATAAAATAGATATAACAAATTGATGTATTTTATATCCTCCTGTTTCTGCCTCCCGAGTTTTGGGATTACAGGCATGAGCCACCATGCCCAGCACTGTGGTATGTGGTATTGATTGCTGGTGGATGAGTGCTGGGATTACAGGCATGAGCTACCAAACCCGGCACTGTGGTATGTGGTATTGATTGCTGATGGGTATGAGTCACCACGCCCAGCATTGTATGTGGTTACTGGGGATAGAACTCAGGACCTTGCACTTGCAAGGCAGGCGCCGGAACCACTGAGCTAAATCTCCAGCCCCAGATTAGCTTTTCTAATATTTTTATCTCAACCCTCTAGACCTTGTAATTCAATGTAAAATCTCATAATTTTTTCTTTTATAAGTTTTAATTCACATCTGCTTCTTGAATTTTCCATATACTAATTTAAGAAAATTCCAAAATAATTGAAGAAATTTTGGGGAGACAATCATTACGAGACTGAAAAGTATCCAATAGACAATAAAATCTCTGAGTAAAATTAATTTTCATAAATGTTGCCAGAGTAATATAGTACAATTACAGGCTATGGGACTACTCCTCTCCACTCACCTAAACTTAAGCAATACTCAGGACATATTCCACTGGCCCTTGTACTAAGGCCCATTCCTAGATGCAGTAAAAATAACAAAGATTCTGTAATCCCAGCACTCGGGAGGCAGAGACAGGAGGATTGCTGAGCTTGCGGCGGCTTGCCTGGGCACCATAGTGAGCTCAGGGCCAGCCTGAACTACAACGCGAGACCCTGTCTCAAAAAGCAAAAAAAAAAAAAAAAAAAAAGATTCCTGGATACTATAAAATTCTAAACCAGGAAGCACCAGTATAGGTCTGCCAGCATGACCTATAGTGACCTTTGTTCACCTGGAGCTTGTTCAAAGTTTATCTACACAGACTGCATCTCATACACTCAATAGTAACAGAGAATTATGAGGAAGGATATGCACAATAGGTACAGCTCATAGACTCAACACCGTATCTATCACGTTGCCAGTCACAGACTGGAAGACACGCATTTTAAATGCTTAAACCCAGTATATTCTGTGCATCTGCCATTTTCCTTTCTGCCAGCAGAAGCCTACTCACTCAGAGCACATCTTTGCCCTTTAAACTTTGTTAAATTTAGCTGCTTTTTCCTTAGGCTTATGGCTTGTATCTAAATGTTCCTCCAAAGCCTCATGGGGTGATAGATGGGACTTTTTCAGATATGGCTGGACCTACAGTGTGTGAGGCTGGGATTAAGGGTGTGTGAATAATAAACTAGCCTACTGATTGGTTTGGGACCCTCCTTAATCCAGGTACTCTGGATACAATGTAAAGGATAGAAAGAGAGCTGCTGTGCTTGCTGCTCCTTGCTGTCACTTGCTGCTTGCTACTCCACTGCTGGTTACCTTCTGCCTGCCCCTCTTTGCCAGGTGCTATTTCGCCTCTGTGATGTCCCTCTGCCATGCTACCTTGCCTTGGAGCCCCCCAACTATGAACTGAAACCTCTACAAATTGCACAGTTTACAAGCAAATCTTTCCTCCTTTAACTTTAGGTGTCAGATATTTTGTGTTAACAATGAGAAAAGTAACTAGCATTACATGCAACATCCATTTCTACGTATGTTGTACACAAGAACCTGGCAATTTGTCCTGGAAACCTGTACTTGTTATCTGTAGTAACAAGAGCAGTTACTCAAAGAAAACCTGCAAATTTCAGAGAAGCTAGTTTGTTCTAAATTCTAGGTAAAAATGTTAGTTCTCAGAATACTTTTCTCAAATAGGAACGATCTTATAAATAAACAAGTTAATAATCTTGTAAAACAAGTTAATAATCTTTTTTGTTTATGCAAAAGAAAAGGGAAATTCTTTTGGAATTATTGTTGTACATTGCTTAATTGTAATTTTTAAAGCTAAAGAAACTGAGGGTTTAAGTCATTAAATATTTTGCATGAGATCTCAGTTTTGTAGACCATACCTTTCAACAGAACCTAATTCAATCAACTTCCAAATTCTCACTTTTAAAAATTTGTTGATGGCATCCAAATATTTTCTTGCATCTAGCTATAAAATAATTAAAAATAACAGGGCTCGGATAGAGGGAAGGTATTAGTATTGAACAATGCCTTAAGTAGCCATGACAAATAATAGGACACTAAGAGATATTACAGACCTTTTGTAAATGAGAAGGGGACCAAGAGATGGGGGGGGTGGGCAGGACATTAAAAAAATTAAATTGTGCCGGGCGTGGTGGCTCACACCTGTAATCCCAGCACTAGGGAGGCAGAGGCAGGAGGATTGCTGAGTTCAAGGCTTGCCTGGGCTACACAGTGAGCTCAGGGCCAGCCTGAACTACAAAGTGAGACCCTGTCTCAAAAAAAAAAAAAATTAAGTTGTGCTATGGACAGGTATCAACTCCACATGTTGAATGTAATCATTATGTACCAGAAATATGTACTAATAATTTAAAACTTAAAGAAAAAATGAGAAAGAGTCTTCATGCAGCATTTGGGCTTGGAACTTTCTTCCAAAAATCTATCATATAGCAGCAAAAACAAAATGAAATATATCTTGTAATAGTCAACGGGAGAATCTCACTTTGTATTCAGAATTAACTGCAGCAAACAGAAACAGGAATGTCTAGAATAAATAATGTGATCTAAATGAAAACCCTTGAGTATTTCAGTGTGGATCATTAACAATTGGTCAGAGACCAATAATTATATACAGTATATTTAGTTCTGTCAAAGTACAAATTTATAACAATTTAATTTAAAGACACTTACTGTTTTTTTTTTAAATTCTAGAATTGGGGAACACTTAATTCTACAATATAGTGTTCAAATAAGCTGAGCAGAGTAGATTAGTTGTTTTTCTAATTTTTATTATTTTTTAAATTATTTGTTTATTTATTATTTATTTTTTGAGACAAGGTCTCGCTTTGTAGTTCAGGCTGGGCCGGAGCTCATTATGTAGCCCAGGCAAGCCTGGAACTCAGCAATCCTCCTGCCTCTGCCTCGTGAGTGCTAGGATTACAAGCATTAGCCACCACACCCAGCATTATGGGGTGTGGTATTGATTGCTGGTGGGTATGAGTCACCACTCCCAATATCATATAGTGTATGTGGTTACCAGGATCCAACCAGGGACCTTGAGTTTACTAAGCAGGCAGTGGAACCACTGAGTTAAATCTCTGGCCCTCTTTTATTTTTAAAACTTGTATTAGTATATATTTTTCATGCATAATGATCATATTCATCATAGGAAATTTGCTTTGTAGTTCAGTCTGGCTCTGAGCTCACTATGTAGCCCAGGCAAGTCTTGAACTCAGCAATCCTTCTGTCTCTGCCTCCAGAGTGCTGAGTGCTGGGATTACAGGCATGAGCCACCATGCCTGGCACTGTGGTATGTGATATTGATTGCTGGGGGCGTGAGTCCACGCCCAGCATTGTATGTGGTCACCGGGGATTTGAACTCAGGACCTTGCGCTTGTGAGGCAGGCGCCGGGACCACTGAGCTAAATCTCCAGTCCCAGATGCAAAAGAGAAACTGCTGGCCATGGTCGTGCATGCTGTGAGCCCAATCCTAAAACCAAGCTGGGAGGATCACTGTAAGTTTGGAGCCAACCTGGGCCATGGAGTGAGTTCAAGCCTCGCCTGGGCTAACAGAAAGTTCCTGTTTCAAAAATTCAAAATAAAAATAAATAAAGGAAAGCAGAACCCTCCTCACCCAAAAGAAAACAAAAACAAAATAATAAAACAAAATGACCACTTGGAAGGCATAGCAAAAAAAAAAAAAAAAGAGAGAATTGATTTGTTAAAGTAAACTCAGCTTATCTGTTTGTGAAAAAATTAAGGCAGATGAAACTTTATTATAATAGCAAAAGAAATTGGCCTGTTGGGGTAATGTGGCTATTCTTTTTCTTTCCTAATTTCTTGGAAGGTCAGATAAACAACTTCTTTCTGGCTCAGTGATGCAAAATTTGAGCATAACTCTGTCTTAATTTTGGTCTAGTCGTTTGGAGCTGCGTGCAGAATTTAAACCAAAAAATGGTCTCATTATTTTTACTTAACAGGCTGTAACCAGGAAATTCCCAGCCATCCATGAAGATGAATGACATAACAGGAGATAAAAGGCTGATTTAAGTTTCAAAGGGATCAGAACCAGAACAATAAAGGAAACAAATGGAGAGCTGTTTACCTTACTATGAGTTACAAGCTGCTTTTCCAAGGCCTTATTGAGAAACTTGTCAACACCTTTGTGAACAAGTGTAGTCTAAGTATCTTGACTTCCACCTGTATTGCACAACTGCACATATGTACATACTTAAGCTTAGGGATGCCAAATGTAGGGGAAAACTACTATGAGAGGCAGCCAGGTCTGTTCCTTCTGAACTTTAGGAATTCTCGTTTGCTTATATACTTTCAAAATCACTAAGAGAAACTATGAAACTATGTTTTTTTCTTGAGACAGGGTCTCACTATGTATTTTTAGGCTGGCCCTGAACTTACTATGTAGTCCAGGCTGGCACAGGATTCACAGAGGTCATCCTCCTTTCTCCCTTCTGAGTGCTGGGATTACAAGTGTGCACCGGCTGCCTGGCTTGCAGGTATTAGATATGAGTGGACTCTTGCAACCTACAAAGCAGTGATTGTGAGGCCAGTAGTTGCTGAAGATGCTGCTGCTGCTATTGAACATTCAGAGATAAGCCTTTTTAGAGCCACTGCCTGATGGAGAGCAACCCACTGTTTATCTGATCTATGAAATTAGATAGCAGAGGTTCAGATTTAAACTTTGCCATTCACTAGGTATATTAGTGCTAACATATGTTTGTGTATTTATCCAACAGGACTGTAATAGTCCCTACCTGAGAAGACTGCTAATGATTAGGTAATCCAGTACATGTGAATTTCTTTAGTGAACATTTATTGCATCTATTATGAGCCAAACAATATACCAACATTGCTCCTATTGTCACTATTGGTGTTCCATGCAATAAATTGTGTTGATGGTTTTTATTGTGTCTTTAATTGTACCTCTTCACTTTACAACCCACACAAGCCTGGAGAATTGCATGACAGACAGTGCTCCACACTTTAAAACAATTGCACGGACTCAAATGTGAACAAGTGGGACTCCATTGGTCTCCAGGAAATTTAATAAATTTCATTCCATTGGTTAATTATATAATTCCAATTCCTTAATAATTGTTGCTTCTTTTTTAAGTTCCAAGCAAAAACTTCAGGAACTTTCACATATTCTTAAAGAAAGCTCCAGATAAATTGAGCTCCACTCACAGCTCTACCAGTTCTAAGTCAAAGGTACCTCTTCCAGATGGTGCCTGGTGAGTCACACCTAACCTACATTATGAATTTCATTAGTACTTCCTGGGAATTCATTTAACTTACACATATGCTTTTATGCACACCTGAGCAATGGAACAAAGATGTTTATTATAGTATTGTACATATATGCATAAAAGAAAATAAACATGTATCTGCAGAGATCAGGATACACTAATTATGGTACTTTGAAAAAAATATGAATTAAAGCTTTGTGTTATGATATGAAAGATTTCCAATATTAATAAGTGAGGTAAAGCCAAATGTGTCTGTGCACAACTATAAGCCCAGCAGTTTGGAGGCTGAAGCAGAAGGATTGCTGAGAGTTTAAGTCCAGTCTAGGCTACAAAGTGAGTTGAACGCCAGCCTGAACTACAAAGCCAGACCCAGTTTCAAAAAACTTTTTATAAGAATGAAATAATTAGGTTTAAAAGTCTGCCTACTCCCCATTTGAGTGCATATGTGTGTGTTTGATATATAGAGTCCACTATAAAAAATGTATACACAATTCTGGGGGAAAAAAAAACTTGTATAAATATTTTAATGCTAAATTTTCTGAGCTTGGTGTGGTGGCACATGCCTGTAGTCCCAGCACTGAGGAGGATAAGTCAGGAGGATTGCTATGAGTTCGATGCAAGCCTGGGCAATATAGCAAGACTCTGTCTCATTTTAAAATAAGAAAAAAAAAGATTAAATTCATGGAGACCTCATGAAGTTAATATGTTACCATTGGCCCCTACAATTACAAGAGCTAGTCAAAGTGGTGGCCACTAGCTTTCAGATATCTATTATTTTTTTCTTTACCTGAAGTGTGTACACTTTTTTTTTGGGGGGTGGACTAAAAAATATACATACTTCAGGAAAAAATACTATAATTTTTTCAACAGATGGTGTTACTTTCATATGGGGGATCTTAGAGGATGTTGTATACCACAGAAAACTGACTACTCTGCTGGTGCTTAGAGAAGATATTAAAAATGCATATACAACAATCTCAATGATCAAGGTTACCCAAGCCACAGTTTGCCATACTAATAATAAATATATAAATATTTAATAAATACATAAATAAATACTTTTGGTGGACTTTGTATGTCTGTGATAATACACATAAAATAAATTATTGATGAGGTCAGAGCATTAACTTTTTCAGGTGTTTTAATTGAAATGCTTCGCAATTTAGATTCCAAAATATTGTGACTGGACATAGAATGGACAAATTACAAATTAATCATATCTGTAATATATAGGAATCAAAATGAAACTCCAAGTCCCTAAAGATTGAATACTTAATAAGGCTAAATTCTAATGAAAGTCTTTAGATAATCTCTAAGAGTTTGTTGTAAGGACCAATGATTATATAATATGGAGGGAAAACACTATAAGTTAATATTAACCTTCATTTACTAAACTTGCAATAGGGTTGACATTTCCAGATTCCTACTAATGTCTGAAAAGCAGTAGGATTGTGCAGCTATTTACATATTACACACTCTCTGGTCACACTTATGAGGGCAGAGATCAGAAGCATTTATTTCTGATGTCTCAGAGCCTAGAAAACTGAAAATTGCAAAGCATTATTAGATACTGTTGGATCTTTTCTCACTTTGTTACCCTAACCACATCCTGCTGGAAGATGTTTAGGGCTACTCTTCTAAAGAACAGAAGAAAAGCTGGTGTGGTGGCTCATGCCTGTAATCCCAACATTCAGGTGGCAGAGACAGGAGGATTGCTGAGTTGGAGGCTTGCCTGGGCTACATAGTGAGCTCAGGGCCAGCCTGAACTACAAAGTGAGACCCTGTATCAAAAAAATAAAAAAAAGAATAGAAGAAAAGGTTCTATGATTATTTTATCATGTAAAACCCCTTACTGAAAAATACCAACTGAATAAATCAATAAACCTCAGATAAAATTACCAAACAATAGAATAATATTTTTAAAAAGAAAAATATTGGTTTACTAAAAAAAAACAATGAGGGCCAAAAACTATATTGCACAGATAATTACAGTGAATGAAAAAGATGAGAAGAGCTAGTGAATAAGGAAAATAATCTAAAAATAACTGGTTTTCTTGAAAAAGAGGACCCAAGAAACACACAGAAGCTTTATTTCATTCCAATCTATTTCTTATTGAAGTAAAAACTGAATCTGAAAAATATTATCTCTAAGAAAATTTGATAAGAACATTGAACCCCAAAACAAATTAATGAATGAAAAATAAAGATGTCTCTTTCTGGCACCCAAGTTTTATAAGCAAACTGTCTCCAAAGGAAAAGAATTTAGGCTGTGTTTAACTTTTCCATGGAAAGAATTAGAAAGAAAAATAGCAATGGTAGCCATTCTCCAAAATGGCCCTGTTTCTTGGTTTTTAAATTCTTCTATAGGTCCTTGCTTTATTTTAATGGAACTGTGTCAGGCTGTATGACCCATAGAGTCCAGCAGAATTAATGATGGCACATCACTCACAAACTAGGTTATAAAACACAGTGCAAATGCTGGACGTGGTGGCTCACGCCTGTAATCCCAGCACTCGGGAGGCAGGGACAGGAGGATTGCTGAGTTCGCGGCGGCTTGCCTGGGCACCATAGTGAGCTCAGGGCCAGCCTGAACTATAAAGTGAGACCCTGTCTCAAAAAAAGCAAAAAAAAAAAAAAAAAAAAACAGTGCAACTCAGTGCTAGTGGCACTCTCACTGTCCTTTGACTACTCACCTACTCTGGGGTAAACCAGCTGCCACGGGAAGGCCAACATGATAAGGAACTGAAGTGTACTGGCAACAGCCAATGAGCAACAGCTTCCCAGCAGCACCCCTATGAGTAATCCATGTTGGTAGTGGTCCCTCAGACCTAGTCAATTCCTGAAATAAATACACCCCCAGCTCATATTTTGAATGCAATACTAGGAGACAGCCTAAGCAATACTATCAAACTAAGCCACTCCCAAATGTGTATAAAACAACTGTTTGTTAAGTGGATAAAATTTCTAGCAATTTGTTTCATGGTAATAGATAATTTAAACCATCTTCAAAAGGGAAAATGAATGTGATTCAAAACTAATATATATTGTGACCCAAGGATAGTATGCTCAGACAAGATGTTATTCAAGAATAAAGGAAAGTAGGTATTTTCACAGGTAGAAAATGTTAGGCAGTGCGAAATTCATCAAAAGAATAACTTTACTTGTTAAGGAAAATGAGTCACAGACGAGATTAATCAAACTTAGGTAAAAAAAACTGTTGACATTCTCTTCAATATAGAAATAATCCTAAAATACTATAAAAACTTTGATACAGACTGGAAAATAAATGTTTGAGAATGTGCAATGCAAGCCTAGCATGGTGGTGCATGACTGTAAAACCTGAACATGGAAGCCTGAGGCAGAGGTATCTTGAGTTCAAGGCAATCCTAGGCTACCTCTCAAGTTTGAGGCCAACCTGAACTAAGTAATGGGATTCTGTCTTAGAATTAAAAAAAAAAAAGTGCAATGTACAAAAAAATAATATAAATAATCAACTTGGGAGAAATTGTATTATAAGACTGAGGGCCTCAGCAGTCTTTTCTTAGAAGGATATTAATAAATATCAGCTAATTTTACTTAAAAATAAACAACACAAACCACTTTGTAATTTTCATAAATTCACTGTTAATTTAGGAGAACCTTTCAGGAATTAACATCTCTTTTACTGAAGAAGTAAGTATTTCTGACTTTGGATTTCAAAAACTTTTTTGAATTTTGTTTCTTTACTATAAACTTGAATTATGAGTATATGTAAGAATAGGGTTTATACTGTGACTTCGTTTGTGAAGTTTTTCTGAGTTTTACTTTCACTGAAAAATGTCTTCAGGTGAGGTTCTAATGATAGAATTGGATTTTTTTCACTTTTTCTTTTTTTTTACTTTTTGTGCTGCATAAATTGTAATATGTATATGCTGTTTTATAATGTGTAGTAATTGAGTAATTTTATCAGTATTTGAGAGAAAATGCTGAAAGATGTGGCTTTGGCTTTTCTCTTAAATGGAGATAACAGTAACTTCTGCTACAATAAGAACTGAAATAATTACATGAGTTTCTTAGTGCCATACAAAATAACTCAATATATTAGTTACCCACTCTTTTATCTCTGATATTTATAAGGTTCGAATACACCTACATATTTTCCATAAAACTCTTCCAAATTACATTCCTGCCAGAGATGTTATTGACAGATTTATGGAGTTGTATATTATCATAGGTTCCAAGAGTGCTAAGAAAAATAAGGCAGCAAAAAGATCATCTGTACATAACAAAATCCATTTCCTGTTTATACATCATCTACACTTCCTACAGTTGTTACATAGGTTTTCCTCAAATCCAAAGCTTCCTTTGTATTCTTTCCCATGGTATTCATTTTGGAAAGAGGAATATAAAAAAAATAGGTGAGGGGAGAATCGATAGAATTATTTTTTGGTAAATAAAGTTCTTAAAATTAGTATGGAAGTTCTGGTTAAAAATAATGAAGCTGAGATTGCTTAAAAATATGAACATAGGGCCGGAGGGTTAGCTCAGTGGTTCCGGCGCCTGCCTCGCAAGCGCAAGGAATTGAGTTCGATCCCCGGTTACCACATATAATGCTGGGCGTGGTGGCTCACGCCTGTAATCCCAGCACTCGGGAGGCAGGGACAGGAGGATTGCTGAGTTTGCGGCGGCTTGCCTGGGCACCATAGTGAGCTCAGGGCCAGCCTGAACTACAAAGCAAGACCCTGTCTCCAAAAAGCAAAAAAAAAAAAAAAAAAAAAAAAAAAAAAAAAAAACTATAAACAAAGTAACAAGGCTTAGATATAGGGCATCAGTAAAACAAAGATTAAGCAAAGAGAGACACGGGCCTGAATCTCTGGTTCTTCCTGAACAGCTGGGCATCTTAAAAAACTTGCACAGTCCCTCCAAGCATCAACTTCCTCAGTAAAGCAAGAAAAGGACTCTGTGATATGATATTGACACCGAACTCAAACTCGTATTTAACCATTACATCTCACAGCCAGCCGCTTACTCAAATAATGTGACTAACAACAAAAACAAAGGGGCTTTTGTTCGTATTGCTTTGATAAACTGATCTGTCTTGGTCTTACCAACACACATGGAAGTCCTTTTCAATTGGCTAGAACCAAAATAAATCAACCAGAGCTGTCCGCTGTTAGGCACCTTCCTAACAACAGACAGCTCTGGGACTGAAGTGCATGGTAATAACTTCTAGAGCTGCAGGAGATCCTTGGAAGCAATGTAGCCTCATCCCTTTGATCATGGGATCTCAGAAAAGTCTTGTCAGTGCTCTGATCCCCAATTTCTTCACCATAAAATGAGAGTCACTAACAGAAATGTGCCTCTCAACGTGTGCTTATGTATAGTGCTTTGCCTGTGTAAGCTGGTAGTTAAGCTACCAACTATTACTAAATGTAACATGATTATTCAGTCCAAATCCAGAATACTGATTTATAGAGCTCACTATTTCTGTATTTCTACATCCTCAAGAGAATGGACCACAATGATGTGGTAATTAGATGACTTTATTTCTTCCATGGAAAGATTCATATTTAACTGAAAAGCCAAAACTGATAAAATGTGATCTTTTGGAAGCAAGTCTTTATAAAATAAGCTCAAAGGGACACAATCCTCTCCTTCCTATCTTTCTCTAGACTAAACAAAATGTTACTTATACAATTTATGCAGTTCACTAGGCTCCTGGTTCATTGCAGGGTTTTTGCTTTGTTTTCTTTTGTTTCATTTGAGACAGGGTCTCTCTCTGTAGTTCAGGCTGGCCCTGAGCTCACTGTGGAGCCCAGGCGAGCCTCGAGCTCTATTTCCGTTTAATGTAATTGCACTTCATGAGAGCAAACACCAACACTTGCAAAGTGACACAGCAAAGTTGGAAGTGAGCAAATCAGCAAGATGAACTTAATCTCAAATCAGTTTGAATTTCTCTGGAAATCTGGCCCAGTTTGCCCTTCCCAGGTACCCTGTCAGACCACTGCGTCTCAGAGCCCAAAGCTGGAATAGTGACCCCTGAGAGCATGAATCCAAATCCTACCTCTCGCTCCCTTGATCAATGGGAGCTGCTACTGTCTGTCCCCTTGATAAA
>PVIC010044647.1:0-14926 GCA_004025085.1 Thryonomys swinderianus
CCAATTTTAAGGTCTCACTCAAAATCAAGTGACCTTAATTTCTATGGGACCTCAGCATTGCCATTTTAAACAAGCACCTGGAGAATTCTTATCAAAAACTAACATTTGGGGAATTATTTATCTAAAACCTATGAAATCAGTGCCACTCCTAGTGAAATCAAAGTGACACGAAGCACTTGGGGAGCCTGTCTGAGCATGAATTCAACCAGAGACAGGCAAGATTTATACAGGAAAGGATTGATTGATTTTTGAATTCTGATGACTTTGGTTGATCTGTGGATCACAGATGGCATTTAACTAGCATTAAGCGAGGTTTATAAGCCAATAAAATCATCTTTGCTTGTTTTACTAACATTTCTGCCCCTTGTAAATGTCTCTATCGTTCAGTTTTCATCAACTCTTCCGCAGAAGCCGGTCCTGCTAGGGAGGCGCACACAGAAGCACGAAGCCTATCAGGTCGTGTATAGCTATGTCTTTTTACCAATCACTGTCTTTCTGGCATTTGTTTCTGGCATTCTTCTGGCTGAAGAATTAACCATTTGATACTGTGTTGTGTTTTTGAGTATCAAGTGCATGAAACACGAGCTTTGCACTGTTACAGTGATTGCTACTTCCTTTCGCTATTGAAAAAGTAAAAGAGTAAATCCACATTGTGTGGTAGAAATATCTGGAGCCTGTGTCTAGGAAGACACGGGCATAACTGATTAGCCCCCACTCCAGGGTCACAGATGCACCTTTAGACTCGTTTAGACACCTTTAGCGCACTTTAGACTCGTTTAGCGTTTAACATCAACAGCATCAACAAAAGCATTTGTTTTATCTGAACCGACAGGTCTGTCTTCCTACAGAAATGAAAAGCTGCACAAGATGAGCTAAATATTCCACGTTCACCTCAGCAGCCTTGAAGTTTTAAGCCTTTGAAATCAATTGTAAAAAATCTAATAGATTAAAACTGAGTTGTTTTGTGACTGGGAAAAGTGATGATTAGCACCTACTTTACAGTGAGAATTGGTCACAGTGTCATTCAACTTTGTTATCATTGTATTATACATAACGAAGGAAACATGATCTTCATTAACATGGATGCCTTTTTTGTCTCTGTAACACTGGGAAACCCTGCAGAAGGCCACTCATGGAGCTCCTGACATTTGTTACCTTGACTGCATGAGAACGAAAGTGACCAGAGGTTAGACAGGGGTAGATTGACTTGAAAATGAGACACATGTTTTTATGGTTAAAGTTGTGAAATAAGATGAAAAAAAATTTTCTTTGAGACAGGGTCTCGCTTTGTAGTTCAGGCTGGCTCTGAGCTCACTACGTAGCCTAGGCAAGCTTTGAACTCAGCAATCCTCCTGTCTCTGCCTCCCGAGTGCTGGGATTATAGGTGTGAGCCACCACGCCCAGCTAGGATGAAAATTTTAAATTAAAACCCAGCCATAGATCAGAATCTTATGTCCATCCGGGTATCAGATAGGCAGCACAGATAATATTTCATCTCTAAACACATAGACAGGCCACATTTTATGAATGGAATTTCTGGCATTATAAACATTTTTATCATTTATACAAAATAGGACTTTAAAATTCGAACTATAATCAAGAATATCATTAAAATATGAATCTCAAGAAATACCTGACCCTTTAAAACATAAAAAAATGACAATTACAAAACAACACTTAACATTATGGTTACTATGGTACCGCACTTTTGCATAACACATAACTTGAAAGGCTGTAGCATACACTGCGCTAAGTCTAAATGCTTGGCTAAAAGCTACTATTTCTCAAATCCACTGATTGATCAAAATAAGTAAATGGAAGTAGTATGTTTTCTATGATAGAATTTAAAAATCAGAATCTAATGGGAGTAGAAAACTTGTTCAGAATATGAGGACAGTTATAAAAGATAACAAATTTGACATTTCTTTTCTACCATGGCTCACTTCAACTAAGCAACACATCAGTTAATCCTTTAAAGGAATATTCACTTCATCTTTGAGGTCAAGAGTATTGACTTGGGTAGAACAACAAAAACTTGATTTATTATTTAAAATAGAAATTTTATCATTCCTGTTCAGTCCCATGATGTGATCAGTTTTGTATTCTAGAAGAGAATTTTATATTAATTCATTCCTATTAACAACAGGCTAATTCCAACAAAAAGAGACTTCTAAGTGCCTGCTGTGGCCTTTATTAATGTAAGTATCATGTCTGTCCATCTACATTTGTGTGATGTTATATATATAGGGGAGAATATCAAATTTAAAAATGAATTATCTATGGCAATGGTACATTATTTTTCAAATACAAGAACAAAGAAGGATAAAAATACAGTGACACCAGAGCACAAAGTGCTTAATCGTTTAAATATAGATTTTTTCAGCCTTTTTGCTAACCTCAAGACCTATACACTACAGCATAGTATTTCCCACGGAAATACATGAATTCCTGTCTAGAAAGCATTAGTGAGAAAATATCTGAACGCTACCATCTGAGATCCCATCCCACCAGTCATTTATGACAGAAGAATGAACATCTTCATATGAGATCTGTGCCCTGGGATCTCGTCTCATTGTAAAATTCCCCTCATGAGCTGGTTTAGCAGTGGAGATGGCAGCACAGCGTGGCATTGATTTCTGTCTCTCCGTACTAATGATGAATGAAACCTTTCTTACATTTTTCCTGATTTCTATCTCCTGAATACCAGCCCAATCTATATGACAATTTATTAGGGTCGCTATGCAGGCAGCTCTATGCCTTTCTTCTATTTGAATTGCAAATCTGGTTCCCTGCACTTCTAGTTCAATCAACATGGAGCCAAGTGTTTGGAGAAGAGGGCAGCTGCTTTCATTTCAAAATGTTTATCACCATTTACACCAAGTGAGAAGCACTTGAAAACCCTTCCATTTCAACTGTAAGCTGACTGAGATGGATTACACTTTAGCATCTGTAATTAATTACATGCTTCGTATTATATTTAATGCTTTTAAAGAACGCAGACATTTTTCTCAGTGAAAATATTTTAAATTATTTAATCTGATAACAACTATTACAAATGTATGAAATATAACTCCTTGAGAATCAATGGAACTTCTTCCACTACACGATATTTTGCTTTTTCTTGTCATTGATGGCAAGTGGTGGAGACCAAGAATGGCAAAATTGGAATAATAGGAAATTCATTAAAGCCTACAAATTGCAAGAGAAAAGCTTAGCAGCGAGTGTATAAGTGGGGCACACAGTTGAAAACCTCACCTATTGCAAATCCACCACTCACTATTCAAACCGAATTACCCACTGGCAAGACCGCTGCTGCCGCTTCTGAGTTCTGCAAAGACAGAGTCGGGGTGAGAGCTTCCCCACTCTTAGACCTCGGGTTAACGAGCTCCCCTAGTCTCCGCACACTCTCTGAGTCCCCCACTCTCTTACTTCTCTCGCTGGAAGAGACAAACGGGAAAGTGAGAGACTCCTGTCCCATGTCCGCATGCAGAGGACGTTTTCCAGTCCCGCTCTGGGTTTATTAATCCTTATAGATTTATCAACAGACACTGGCTGCCTTGACCCTTGATTGAATGTATACCGCCACCAGATCACGTTTATCATTGTATCCTAAGTACCTAAGCAAGTAAACTTACATATAATATAACACATCATAAGGACAAACATTTCCCTTTATAAAATCAAGCATTTAAAGATTTCAAGAAATCTACCCTTGATAAAACTGGGAAAGCCGGCACCGATTTTTTCTCCACTGTCCATTGTGCTGTGTGATTGCAACAGTGCTTCCTTCTGAAGAGCTGCTAGAAATCACCAGACTCTTTTCCCAATCGTCGGTCCGCTACATGGTCTTTTCTTTCTGATATGTGTCTATTTAGACTGGGAAATATTTTTGCCATAAACCAGCACTGAGTAGGTCTTCTACATCCCAAGCCCCAGAGATTCCGAGATTTCTTTTACCATAAGTTACCTGTGTAACTTAAATGTTCTAGAAGCTACTTTTTAAAACATAAAGCAAAATTTTAAATTTAATATTTTGTTGACATTTATTTGTGCTTAGGAATGTACTTATGATTATGTAGTGCAGTTTATCCAGTATATTTTCATTTTAACAAGCATAATATATTTTAAACTTTTTGTTAATACATGTTTACAGTACATTAATGATTATTTTCATGATAGGGAACAGGTACAAGTACATAACATAGTTTAATTCTTTTTTTCCTTTCCTCCGTCTCTCTCACACATATTTTAAAATGTTATAAATTAAATTTTACAGATCTTCAAGCTCTGTATTTGATATAAGAGTTTATGAATGATTTCCTGTCATACTGTCACATATCCTTTAAAGACATGTGAGAATGTGGCCGAATCCTGAGATAAATTAAGGATCAAAATAACTAAAAACCACAGTTTTAGAAACACACTCTGGTCCTGTCTGTCCATTTTTCTGGTGTTATATAACTGACTCTCTGAGAAAAATAGAATTTGAACTTGATTTCAGAAAATGTGCCAAACTATCTTTAAAAATTGAGAAATTAAATTATAGTACCTTCTAAAATATTTTGGAATTGGACAAGAAAGTACAATTAAATATATAATTTAGTGGAGTTTTTAAGTTATTTTGAACTGCAAATAATATTCTTGGAATATGCACTGAAGCAATTAGATGGTTGTATATATGCTAAATACATGTTTTTAAATAAAAAGAACACTAATAAGCTTTATGTCCTGCTCATAAAGTTATAAAATACATAGTATCTATAATTAATAATGCTGAAAGTGAAGAAGAGCAAAAGGTAATAGGAAGATTAGGCTAACAAGAAGAAACAGCCCATAGTTAAATATATTTGTGTGATATGCACAGATAAAGATATGCAGGCACATCTGTATAAAGGTACATCACCAGAAATGTAGTTTAGATTAAATTTGAAATGACAAAGAATATTCTAAACTACTTTTGGACTACATACTGGCACCATTAGAGAAAATGAAATTGTTAATTGTATGAAGTTTGTTAAAAAGTATTTCAAGAAAAATATCAAAACCCTGAAAGAATTTGCACCCATCCTCAAATACTGCTCACAAAGGAAGGGTAAGAGGAGGTCAGAGATAGAACAGGTAGTAGGTGTTCAAATGGTTTCACAAATTTAAAGAGGGAAATTTTCACTTTCAAATGGAAAATTGCTTCTCAAGCCAGAGGATCAACTTTTCAAATTATTCTTTAAGGTTAATAAAGTTAGATTGTGAACTTGGATGCACCTATATAAGATAATGTACCAACTAACCTCTTATAAACATATATGCAAAATACCTTCTGTGAATATATGTGCAAAATTATTAAAATATCCAATGAAAATATACTATATATTTTTAAATGTGTAGTTATTAAATAGGATACAATTAGATGGTTTAGTCTTTGAACATTATCTCAATGTTATTAACTAATTTAACAGAAAAATACTATTTTCTAGGTAATATTTTTCCAAATAAATGTAAAATTGTCTATATGCATTCAAAAATTTTAAAATGTGAATTAGCCTAAAAATATAAAGGCAATATTATTTAATAAAATAAAATGTATATGAAAATCTAAAGTAAACATCCTATTAATGAGAGATAAAAGATATTGATATTTCTGTTCAGTTTTATGACTAATTTTAGCTAAAGGAAAAACACAGAATAACCAAGTTCTATTAGGGTTATAAAGATGAAAACAGTAAAACTGACCTTCTGTATGTCACATGATTGTCTATATATAAAACCCAGGAAAGGAGAATGGGCATTAGAACTATATATAATATGTACTTGTACTATTCTTTATTAGCAACATTAAATGAAAACATTTTAAAATGATGTACTGAAAAATACATACAGGAACTTGTATGGCCTGTGCATATAAATATTACAATGTTGTTAAAAGACATGACATTACTAAAGACTTGCATTTTATGACACAATAAGCCACAACATTTACATAGTGAAAAGCCTTAGGAAAAGGTGCATAAACTGTGTCATGTCAATGCATACACTTCATACAAATACTATCAAATGTATAACAGAAAAAAATACCAAATTTGCCACAGAGGATATATTTTTTTCAACATTTGATGACCTAATTCTAAAGCTCATATGCAAGAGGAAAAGCTACATATTTGCAAAACCATGTTGAAGATTAAAAATGAATGCAAAGAAGGAGGAAGCAACACGTGGTAAATTGGTGGGTTTACAATGAGTGAAGTATCTGCCACAGATTGAAAGAGAATGAAATGACCAGGAAACAAAGACATGGGAACTTGCTCTGAGACAAAAATAGTCTTCTCGGCAGTTATAAGGGAGGGTCACCCACTGAATCCTTCGTCTATCTGGGACCTCTTTGGGAAGTGAATTAGACAGGCAGTGGTCAGTCTTATGAAAAGTATAAAACCCAGATTTCTGTTTTGCGAACAGATCCTTCATTACATGATAGTAACTGACAACCCACCAGCTTTTCCCTTTGCTTCGGTGAAGTTATCTGAACTTTCTTACACACCTCAATATTTTCTTCTGCAAAATTTGTTCCCGGCAGTTTTACTACACATAAGTGTTGTTTGATAAGATTGATATTAGGAATGCCATCTGAAAGCAAGCGAACTAAATTTTATGTTTTAGAGTAACTTATGATGAGGAATTCGGCACTGTTGTGCATTCTCCAGCTAAGAAAATGCCGTTCGCAGTCACTGGCTGGCGTGAGGCGCGGTGATCACAGTCGGTCGAGAGGAACGAAGCGCAACACAGGGTGCTGCTCCCCCAGCTGCCTGCAGGTGGCCCCCGCGTCCCAGGAGGCAACTTCTCCCACTACAGGGACAGTCAGTGGCAAGAGCGGACTCGATCGTCTCTTGTCAAGACCCGCGCGACAAAAGCAAATGTTGACTCCCCTTCTTGACCCAGAACGAGGGCCTGATACCACACGCGCACACACACACACACACACAGTTCATACACAATCACATGCTGTTTCACACGCGCACACACCCACACCCACACACCTTCCCACCCACTCTCTCGGGTAGACCCCTCTGAGTTTCCAGCCGTGAGTAACCCAGAGAGGGGGAGGAGACCTCGCACGGCGGTCAGCAGCGCGGACTGCGCTCAAGCTGACCCACACAGGCAGACCTGCTCTCTCGCGTTGCCTCTCTTGTGCGCATGACCTATAGGTGCGTACATTTTCATTGTTCTCATCCGTAAATGGGGTTACATGGATGTATCTAATTTTCACTTTTGTTTCAGGGTGTCGTATTCTCTTTCATTAACACTCGTTACTTGTACACATGAATGGATTTCACTGTGGCTTTTCATACATTCATACCGCTTGTACTGATCAAATCCAGCCTCCGTTTTTCCATGCCCCACCACCTGCGCCCTTTCCAGCCCCTAATATGCAGTATTTTATATTCATCTTAACTTTTTCTTCCTTCCACATAGGAGAGGGAACCTGTGATACTTGTCTATATCTGGCTTCTTGCCCTTAAGAAAATGTAATCCAGTTTCGTCCTTTTTACTGCAAGTGTCATTATTCCATTCTCCTCCTCCTCCTCCTTCTTCTTCCTGTTCCTGTTCCTATACCTCTTCTCTTTCTCCTCCTTCTCCTTCTTCCTCTTCCTCTTCTTCTCCTTCTGTTCCTTCTCCTTCCTCTTCCTCTCCTTCATCCTCTTCCTCTTCCTCTTCTTTTTATTCCTCTTCTTTCCTTCCTGGTCCCCTCCCTCCTCCTCCTCCTAGTACCAAAGATAGAACTCAGGACCTTGCACTTTTGAAGCAGGCACAGTGCCACTGAGCTAAATCCCCATCCCTGATCCTATTCTTTCTTATAGCCAAATAATACTCCACCATATATATATATATATATATATATATATATATATTATATACACACACGCACATACATACATACATACATATATATGTAATCAGTTTCTTCATGCATTAATCTATTAATAAGCATGTAGGAGGCAATAACTTAACTGCTATGAATAGTGCCACAATAAGGTTTTCTCTGTGTTATGTCTCGTTGCGTTCTTTTGGATAGATGCGTAGACATGAGATAGCTAGGGCATGTGGCAGGTCTACTTTTAGTCTTGGGAAACCTTCATCTTGCATTTAGAGCTTTGATTTGTTTACAGGATGAGAGAAGAGGGGTTCAGTTTCCGTTTTCTGGTGTGGCTCCCTAAGTCTCCCAGCACGATTAATAACGAGGCGTTTCTTCCAGCAGTGTGTGATTCCAGCCCCTTCCTCCGGCGCCAGCCGCGGGTTCTGGGATTCAGATATGGTTCCTCTGTTGTACCATCGTCCCCTGCATCTGTTTCTATGCCAGCACCACACTGTTTACTCGGGCTCTTCGGCCTCACTGAGTTCCTGGCCGTATGGTGACATTTCCGGCTTTGGTCATTTGGCTCAAGCTTCTCTTGGCTGGTCAGGGTCTTCTGAGCTTTCCATGTGAAACTGAGGATTATCTTTCTAGTTCTGTGAGAAATATCATCATATTTTGGTAGAGATCCCATTAAATCTGTGCACTGTTCAGGATAATGTGGCCATTACACTAACATTAGTTCTTTAATTTATGAGTCCTAGAGGTCTTTCCATTGGTGTGTATGTGTTTTCTTCTTCTGTTTTTTTCATCAAAGTATTGCAGTTTTCATGATAAAAGTGTTTCATTTTCTTAATTAAATATATTCCAGATCATGCATTATAGCTTTTGTGAATTGGATTTTTTTCATTATTTCTTTCTCAACAAATTCACTATTGGTATAGAGAAGATTTTTCTGCTTTTGTATGGGAATTTTTGTATCCTGCCACTTTATTTAATTCATTTCTCAATCTAACAGTCTCGATGATTCTTGGTACTTTTTTATATTTAGAATCATATCATCTGTAAAGAGGGATAATTTGATTTTATCTGCCCCATTCATATGCCTTTTGTTTTGTTCTTAACTACTTTTTGTCCAAAATTTGAGTACTACATTTTGTAAAATCAGTAGAAGTGAATAATTTTTCTTGTCCCAGGTCTTAGAGGAAATAATTTCAACTTTCACCCATTTGCTATGATGTTCACTGTAGATCTGTCCTATACAAGGCCTTCCCCTAAAATATCTGAAATGAGCACTGATATCAGGTGCACAAATACCCTAGATACTTGACATGACTGAACTTTTCTTAACTGGTATCTCATACAAGCCTAAGGAGTGACAGAGTTGAAGCCATATTTGGGTCTATCTTTAAAACTTGAGTGGGAAAGGATTCAAACCATGAAAAGAATCATCATAGTTAAAAACAAAGGATGGCACTGCCTGGTACAATCTCCTGTTTACCAGTAGCAGATGGATTTTATATTTGACTGCTTCTCCGATTTCTATGGTGTAAATGAACAAGCAGAAGGAATCCAATAGATTTGTTCAGAGTTGAAGTGATCAGATTTAAGAGTTGGAATGACATAAAAACTTTCATCAATTCGAGTAATAAAATATTCTAACAAGAATGCCTATTGCTCTGTTAGACTTCAGGCATCTCATGGGAAAGAATTTTTAAAACTGAGACATTAGCATGTTAGACAAGAAAGAATATTAGACGGGAAGATGACTTTGTTTCCATACTTCTATAGCTTAAAAATTATAAAGGTAGTAAATATAGAAATATAAATAAAAACAAATGCTTACCATTTTTCCTTTTACAATTAATTTTAGATTGGAATTTATCACTTTCTTGGAAATTAAAGTAAGGAGATGATAAGAAAGTGAACTTAAATCCCTAAGTACATACACACACACACACACACACACACACATATAAAATTTATATATACAAGTTAAATATATATTTATTAATAAATACAAAAATATGCCTGGTCTCTTTTGCTGGCCTACATTCCCATGTATGTACATGCACCCCCATGTGACCCCCTCTTTCTCTCTCTCTTTCTCTCTATGTCTCTCTCTCTCCCTCCCTTATTTCTTTGTATTCATTCATCCAAGGAAAGAGAAAATATATCACAGAGAGAAAATGTGGATTTTGTAAGTGTAGCTTTTCTTAGTGTTTTATTGTGATTGTTTCTAGGGTTCATTGTTATAGTTTTGGTCTTCAAGGATTCAGACGCACTTAGCTGTCTCATTCTTAAAGCAAATTTCCAAAGAAATACCTTTCTAATCCTTCAACCAAAGCATCTCAGATGATAAGAGCCCAGATAGAAAGTTGAATTAATCTCACTACCTGTGAGTCAACCTAAAAAGGCCACCAAGGTTTCTCTTCTCATTTAATCTCTTTGAAACTAGATGCCATACATGATTTTACTTACTTTTTAATAGTCAGTTCCTTAAAATATAATATCTAGAAATAATTTACATCCCTTAAATTCCATAAAAAGTAATAGAAAGATCATTCTTTTGTCTTTCCCAAGTAACAGCTGGCAGCTATTGAAAAAAATCGGAGAATAGAGGGAAAAGCTGTGTGCAAAAATATTTCACAGTTTCTGCAGCAAGCAGCCGAATTTCCTGTGTCTCAGGATCCACCGTGCTACCGTGACACTCCCAGGTGGAGATGCTGTTGCTTTTCCCATTGGGCATTTAATAATGGCCATGGGTGAAGGGTACTGTATTTAGGAGAAACAGAAAGGAAGAGGGAAAGAAAGGCCTTGAATATAGGAAAAAATATATATATATATAAGGATAACAACCAGCACAACTTGTAAGAGTCACAGGCATAGTTTGTATTTTTGTGTGACTTTGTTTCTAATTTGGATTAAACCTTTTGAAAAGTCTGACTTATCTATATATCTTAAATCTAAAAAGAACTTGCAAATGTCTACTAGCTATTTTAATGTATAATTTTATAATGATGGATTCTGGTGAACCATTTATTGCCTTTCTGCAAAGGCTTTTAGTTACAAATACATGCATATGACTACTCGAGACTGTGACAAATGAGGACTATTATTTCACATTTCAATTGGGTGTCAGTTCCATTCTTGGCTGCATAATTCACTGTCAGAAATTACTAAGATTCTAGAGCCTTTGTTCTAAATGCCCCTTTCTCTTAAAAACCCTAAAAGTTGCCTGAAGATAAAACTATAATATAGAAGATGAAGTCCTTCATAAATCTTACATTAAGAATCTACCCACTCCTTCTTTTCTATTCAGTGGATATTTATTTTTGATGTTACTATTTGGAGTTCAGCAAACCACACATCAGAGATAGAATAATACACAAAGAATGCATGTTACAGGTCAAAGAGCAAGAAAACAGAAAAAAAAATACAAGTAAATTTTGGCAAGTGCTACGGTGGGTTAAAACGATGTAATCTGGCTAAAAACTGTTGGTAGAAGAGGGAAAGAATAAAAGTCGTCGTTTAACTATGACAGAGGCGCTAAGAAGGACAATTTACCGTGAGAGTCGGGAGAGGGGCCTTCGCAGCAGCGCAGGCCCTTCTGTTTTCTGTCAGCGAACCCCGAGACCCCCGCCACGGGCACCCACAGCCCGCAGCCTAGATCCGCACCGCGCTGGCCGTCGGAGGTGCGGGCCCCTGACGCCCGCCGGAGCAGCTGCCCGGGCTGCGGGGCTCCGGAGGAACGGGGCGGGCCCTCACACCTCTGCAGCCCCGCGGGGTCCCCGGCGCCTCGGCGCCCTCCCCAGAGCGCTCCCGCCTTCGGGTCGCTCACCCACCCCAGTGGCCAAGGCCGCTGCTCCGACTGCTCAGCAAACCCGAGGTGTCGCGGAGACTTCCCCCTGCTCGTCGATGGGCCTCGGGAGAGTCTTCTCCAAAATTCTCGGGCAGATAAACTTTCAAAATGTCAAAGCGTTCCTATCTTTCATTACTAAATACGATTAAAAGCTTCCCTTTTTATGCTTTGAAATCATTCATTATTTAATAAATCGCATGTGTTTTAGTGTGATTTACATTTAAATGATAGTTTAAAGGGACTTGTACATTCTGAAAAGATTATAAGGAGAATTGTCTCATCTACATTTAAAATGTATCAATAAAATGTCTCTAAATCCAGTAACTGCTTTGAGATCACCATTTTCCCCTAAATTTTATGGATTAAATATCATGTTTAGCGATAATAAGATACAATGCTTATTTATCTCTGAAATATTTTCTCACATCAGTGTTACATTTAAAAATATTTTCCAACACGTAGTGTCCTGCAGACACGGCCAGTGGGGTGGCCAGACTGTCCTCCATTCACGGTAACAGCGACCCGTGCTGCCCTGGGCAGACACCCCGCGGCGGCGTGGGGAGACACGCACAGCATCTGTCCCGACCCCAAGTTGTCCCCCCCCCCCATTTCCTTGAAAGCTGCACACCTGGAAAACTGGGAAATGCAGAAAGAGCCTGTATATTCACTTCTTCGCATTAAGTGCTGTATGTACACGTGTTGTTCACAAACATGTTTGTATGGAAGCACGCGTCTCAAATCCACATCAAAAAAGAAAGAGGGCCAGAGATTTAGCTCAGTGGTTCTGGCACCTGCCTCGCAAGCGCAAGGCCCTGAGTTTGATCCGGGTAACCACATACAACAATACCAGGCCTGGTGATTCGCACCCACCAGCAATCAGTAGCACACACCATGGTGCCCGGCGTGGTGGCTCACGCCTGTCATCCCGGCATTGGGGAGGAAGAAGCAGGAAGATTGCTGAGTTCCAGGCTTGCCTGGCTACATAGTGAGCTAGGGTCAGCCTGAACTACAAAGTGAGACCCTGTCTCAAAGAAAAGAAGAAGAAGAAGAAGAAGAAGAAGAAGAAGGAGGAGAAGGAGAAGGAGGAGGAGGAGGAGGAGGAGGAGGAGAAGGAGGAGGAGAAGGAGAAGAAGGAGGGGGAGGGGGAGGGGGAGAAGAAAGAGGAGGGGAGGGGGAGGGGGAGGAGGAAGAGGAGGAGGGGGAGGAGAAAACCAGGAACCCCATGATGTCTTTCTAGAGTAGGACGTTCATTGCGTCCTCAGTGTGTGTGGCCTCCTTGAATTTTCTGATGTAGGATCTTTTGTAACGTTTACCTGTCGGTCACTCTAACTCAGTTCGAGGGCACAGTTAGAGTTTTGCTAAGGGTGGTGCTTTGATAAATTTTATCGGTGCACTTTAAGAAAAGATGACGATTCCACTCAGAGTGAGTTTGTACCTGTAGATGGTCCAGCTCCGCCGCCCTTTCTCCCTCTCCCCTCCCGCCCTTCACCCGAGGCGCGGGGTCCGAAGACAGAGACGGGGGAGCCCGGCCCAGCCCCGTCCGCCCTGCCCACGGCTGAGCCCGGGCCCCGGCTCCCTCCGGCGCCGCCCTCGGCTCTCCGTGGGTCTCGGCGGGCCGGGCTCCCGTGGGCGGATGCAGGAGCTCCCGGGACTCGCGCTCCGGGACGCGTGGGAACAGTCGCGCGCCCTGCAGGCCTGGGCCCACGCTCTTCCCCCGCGCTCTCCTCTCGTTTGCCTGACAAGGAGAATTGTCTCATCTACATTTAAAATGTATCAATAAAATGTCTCTAAATACAGTGCCTGCGCTTCTGAAAATGGCTAGTTTGGGCAAGGACACCTCTCTGGGGTAAGGTTTTAGTTCGAATGTCACCCCTAGGGTCACCCGGGTCTTTAACCGGGGCGCGTCACTTATTTGTCCCTCGGGGTCTGCGCCTGTGAAATGGCCATCCGTGGAGTGGCACCTCGGTTTAGGGTCTTAATTTGTTCTAAAATTTTGTACAAGCTGTCGAGGTGTTCGTGTCGAGGTGGGGAAGGCGGCCCTGGGGCTTCTGTCCAGGGAGGGTTTATCACGGGAAGCAAAATTTTGCCCTTTACTTTGTGCTCCGTGCGTGGAGCCTTACTGTGCCCACGTGCTCTTCCGTGCGGTTCTCAGGGGGCTGGAGGAGGGGCCGGCGCGATCAGCCCACGAGAGCCCGCGGCCGGAGCGTCGCCCGCCACCGTGCTCGTGGAGAGAGCTCGGAGACGGGGAGCAGAGGCTCCGCGACCCACTGAGGGCTTCAGGGACATTCAGGGAACATAGGTAAGTGCTGTGCACTCCCCACCATTTAAATTTGTTTCTTTTTAATGAAAATATATAAGAACAAGGAAAGCACAAATAAGGAAGGAGAAATCTGCACGGCTTCCCTGTCTTTTACTACTTTGGTGGAAGGAACTTAATACCTTTATAGTTAATGTTTGTTTAAAGCAGTCTGATTTTCTAATACATATCTATATACACATATATGTGTGTGTGTGTGTATATATATATATATATACATATATACACACATATGTATATATTATAGTACTAATACTAATGAGCACTATGAGTACTTGGAAACATTCAGAATCAAAGATCACATCCACGGAATTCTTTCAGTTCTGTGTTTGTAATGTTAAGACATCGGCTCTGTTAGCTATTTTGGTGCATCGATTCATGACACTGAAGAGGTGATTAAAACGGCAAACTTCAATTTGAAAGTTTTACTTTTTCTTTTAGGGGTCTTGCAATCCCTACACGATTATGTCATAAGGATGATCACTGCCTTTAGTTTGTGCTAAATGTACACAACAAAATTTGAAATCTGTGGGTTTTTGAATCCTTCGTAAGTCCCTGTCAAAGAAAGAAGTCAGAGAGGGCTGGAGGGTTAGCTCAGTGGTTCCGGCGCCTGCCTCGCAAGCGCAAGGACCTGAGTTCGATCCCCAGTTACCACATATAATGCTGGGCGTGGTGGCTCACGCCTGTCATCCCAGCACTCGGGAGGCAGAGACAGGAGGATTGCTGGGTTCGCGGCGGCTTGCCTGGCTCCATAGTGAGCTCAGGGCCAGCCTGAACTACAAAGCGAGACCCTGTCTCCAAAAAGCAAAAAAAAAAAAAAAAAAAAAAAAAAAAAAAAAAAAAAAAAAAAAAAAAAAAAAAAAAAAAAAAAAAAAAAAAAAAAAAAAAAAAAAAAAAAAAAAAAAAA
>PVIC010044648.1:0-14885 GCA_004025085.1 Thryonomys swinderianus
ACCAGAATGGTTTTGACCTTGGGAATTCATAGCAGAATGGGCACTGCGAGAGACCCCAACGTGACTGGCGTTAGTCTCAGGCGCTGGCAGGGTAGAGGCTCTGGGCCCTCCTGGCTTTTGGGGACAACACAGTAGGGGGCTACACTGTGGGAGTCCAGGGTAAACCTCAAAAACCAGGGTGGGCATGAAGACACGTGGGGAAGAAGGAGAGAAGGGGAGAGTTCTATCCTTTGTGAGATGGAAGTTAGAAGAAGGTTTCAGAGACTAGAGGTGATGTTTTTCTCCTTTGATAAGGATGCCCCTGTGGAAGGGAACGTTGCAGAGGTGGGTGGGCGGGGCTATGAGGAGGGGGTCACGTGGGGCGTACAGGGTCTTACACACTCAGCTCATCTGCCCACAAGTTCATGGTGGTGCCCACACTTATAACTGGCTCCATTCATTTTTCCTCATTCACTCGCACAGTCCCCTGCCCTCAGTATTGAGGGTTGAACCCTGTGCTACAACCCCAGGCCTTTTCAAATATTTTATTTTGAAACATGGTCTTGCTGAGTCACTAAATTGCCCCGGCGGGGCTTGAACTTTTTTTTTTTTTTTTGAGACAGGGTCTCGCTTTGTAGTTCAGGCTGGCCCTGAGCTCACTATGGTGCCCAGGCAAGCCTGGAACTCAGCAATCCTCCTGCCTCTGCCTCCCGAGTGCTGGGGTTACAGGCATGAGCCACCATGCCCGGCACTGTGGTCTGTGGTATTGATGGCTGGTGGGTATGAGTCACCACGCCCAGCCAGCATTGTATGTGGTTACCGGGGATCGAACTCAGGACCTTGCGCTTGCGAGGCAGGCACCGGAACCACTGAGCTAACCCTCCGGCCCGGGGCTTGAACTTTTGATGGTCCTGCCCCAGCCTCCAAGAGAGGCAGCCCTACAGCTCGCACTGTCACTTTTAGCTCTTACCTTTTGCTCTCTAACTCCAAAGAGACTAGAAGGGAGGCCCAGCCAGAGGACTGAAGCCATATCCATGACAGGGCTCCCCAGACAAAGAGGCAGGCAGGGGGGACAGAGCCCCCCACCATTCTGCTAACCCTCCGCTCTTCAGCCCCCCCCCCAACTTGGAGGTTAAAGGAGGACTGGGGCAGTGAGAAGGATCTTGAGGAGGAGCAGAGAGGTGATAGGGAGGGACAGGAGAGACACAGAGCAGTAAGGGGACTGAGAGAAAGCTGGGGGCCCTGCAGGGCCTGCTCCTTCCTTGTAAAGGGCCTCTCTGTCTGCAGCTCTGAGGAGCCTGTGAAAGTAGAGTGAAAAGCACAGACTGCAGATGAAGAGAGGCTCCTCTTGGAGTTCAGGAAGGCGCAGGACAGGCCGAGGTGTGCCTAAGGATGGGGGGTGCACTGTGTGGAGCTCACAAGTGTGAAGCTCTGTGCTTAGGGCAAGGAGCCCTCTGTGTTCTAGTTATGTGTGTAAACATCGGGAAAAGTGTGGCTTTGGTGTCAAAGTTTTAAATCACTGAGGGCTGGAGAGTATGGGTTTATGGAGGCACAGCAGCTGGCACCATAGGAAGAAAAGTCCTTACTCTGAGTCAAGGAACTTGGGGTTCCAGTTGGTAAGCTGAGACCCCGGGGAACACCAGCTCTCGGTGACACCATTTCAGGGGCACCTGAGAAGGGGTGCCGGTGGAAAGCAGGGCAAGAAGGATTTCCTGACTTCACAAAAGTGTGTGCATTCTTGCTCAAGGTAGAGTACCCCAGCCTGGGCAGCCCAGCGCGGCCTTGCTCTGCCCCAACTCAGCCTCTAGGGCTTCCGTCGGGTTCTGCAGAGACCGCTGTTCTCTGCCGCCCTCCTGTGGCCACCCAGGCCTTCTCAGAACGCTGCTGAGAAGTCAACTAGAATTCGCGGAGCTGCGTCCTTGCCCCCTGGTGGACAATTAAGTGTATTACAAGACGCGGTCTTGGGCGTCCAGCCTCCTGGTTGGAAAGAGGCTGGAAGCCCTGCTCCAACCGTTTCCGGAGGTGTTCAAGATCTCCTCAAGGCTGCGAAGGACTTCCTGAGACACAGCCTTCTCAATTTTTGCCTAAAATTTGAAGTTCTCGGTTTGGAAAGCACACTGTGGAGACAAGGGGCTGAGACTGAGTACAAGACAATTTCTTTTCCCCCCTTGGCTTCCTCCACAAACCCAGTTTCCTAGGGTTGTGGAGTTCTCAGAGAAAGAAGTCAGGGTGTGGTGACATTCCTGGAGAAAACAGGTCTGGCGTAGACCAGGCATTGTGCAGCTAGGTTTCTTCGAAGTCGCACCTGAGCTCAGTCCATCAGTGCCAGCGGGGAGATGGATTGGCAGGAGCCAGGAGGCAAGAGACACGGATGATGGAGGGAGATGGCATATTTGACAGACGCTGACAGGCTCGTTATTTGCTAGCTCTGGAATCCCCTCCCGCCCACCAGGCTGCCCTTGGCCCTCCCTGCTAGTACTCTATGCTCATTAGTGACTGTCTGTCTTCAGGGACGGACCAGGCTGCACTGGAGTGGACCAAGGAGGGAGGGAGAAACCCCGGCAGAGGTGGAGGAGTAGTGGACGGCCGGCCTGGGATTTGGGGTCTGGCGATAACGGGAAGGCTTGGTAGGGAAAAGTGTCCAGAAACAGGCGCTGCTGCTGGGGCCGAGGGGCGGGGCTGGGAGGCTATTGTAAAGGAATCGCGTTCCAGTGCTTTAACCACGGGCTTGGGGAGAACAGGTGAAATATGGGCCAGCAACTTCATTGAGAGCTTATATGTACAGAGAAAGTTTATATGTGCCCTGAGGGGTAGAGCGGGGCCCACCCCCACGTTTCCTGGCCTTGCCCATATTTTAGGGCGTGCTGCATCTCCTCCCTGGATATGTTGCTCTGCTCCTAGGGGTGCAAAGGGCGGCACCTTCGCCTTTATCTTCCCCTGGTGCTGGGGACAGGATGCGGGGCCTTCTGTGGGCCGGGCCAGCTCTGCACCCCGCTCTTTGCACAACCCCCTGCAGTGAAGCACCTCCAGTCGACTTCCCAGCCAACCTCCTTCCCTTTCTCTTAGAACGTACCGGACTCGCAGGTACACGGGGTGAGAGAGGGAGCCCTGAGGTCTCCCAGAATTTCCAGTGGCTCCCAGAGATAACGAGGCAGAGCAGGGAAGGAGCCGACATTTGGCGTGGCGGAGGGGCGCGCGCTGGCTGGCGAGGAGGAGATTGCTGCAGTCGGAGCCCGCGCTGCATTCTAATCAGCGCTGCGGTGGAGGCTGCGGCGCGGCGCCGTCAATCTTCCACACAAAGGGCCGCCCGCCCCTGCCCCTCCGGCCTCGGCGCCGGCCTCCCGCTCCAACCCCAGCACGGCGGGGCAGTGCAGACAGGCAGAGAAGGGGGCAGACAGACACACGGACAGGGACGCATGGACACACCCAGTAAATTCAGCCTGGGCCTGCCGAGTGGGGCCCATGGGCAAAGAGGTCTCAGCATCCTGGAGAAGAGAGAGGTGGAGAAGCGGAGGGAACAGAGACAGGCCCTGGCAGAGCGGGCAGAGGGGCAGGGGAGCAAGGGCAGAAAGACTGGAGGCAGACACAGAGACGGGGACACCCAGAGCCGGGCGAGGACTCAGGCCCAGAGGAAGCCGAAAGTCATGGGTCCAGGGCCAGGGCTGAGAAGTGAACACAGAGACAGAGAGGGAGAAACAGAGCAGGGAGATGGCGGAGCCAGCAGAGAGGAGATGAGGGAAGCGTGCAAGGCAGCAGGTGCAGCTGGAATGGAGACTCTGGGTCAAGGGCTCTGCCGGCTTCCTAGGAGTGGGACTCAGGTGGCCCGAGAAACTGTGTGTGTGTGCGTGTGTGTGCGCATGTGTGTGTGTGTGAGGAGGAGCAGAACGTAGCAATTCTGGGCTTTATACAAAAGGCTGGAGTCATCTGCTGAAGTAGCCATCCACACGTCCCTCTGCAGTGACTGCTCACAGCCATTATGGCGGGGCTTGGCTGAGAGAGCAGCAAGCAGGTGGCCACCGGAGGCGTGGAGGGAGAAAAAGAAAGGTCAGAGAGGCAGCAGAAATCAGAGGGGCAGAGACTGACACAGAAAAGGGGAGTAGAAACGGACAGAGAAGACAGATGGGGAGGGGCCGGTGATGGCGGCAGGTGTGCAGGATGAAGGCAGGAGAGAAGTGTGCAGAGGGCCGGGAGGCTGGCGGCTGAGGAAGCCGCCTGGGGAGAAACAGGGCAGAAAACATAGCCAGGGCCACTCTCTCCCCAGAGACAGACGGGCTGAGCTGAAACAACCCTGTAGATTTTGTGTGACTTTATCCTTTCTTTTCTTTTGTGCAAAGAACCTATTCCGATGGGTTCAGTCTCCTTCAAAGTAGCACTTTTCACTGCTGCCGCAGTGGCTGGGTCATTCCTGCCAATTCCTCTTTGGGGATCGCTTTTAAAGCCTGCGGCACAGAGCTGATCATCCTTACTGGAGGCAAATTTTTATCCTTTAGGGGGTGGATCTAATTTTCGAAAACAGCCAAGTGTTGCTAGGAATCAAGGTGGGGCGGGGGTGGTCTCTGAAAGGCCATTCTGCAGGAGACCTTGAAGGATGTGACAGAAAGAGGACGTCCAGTCACTGCTCGAGGCCCAGCCCCATTTCCCTGTTTAAAAGCAGGCACTAATGTCCCCAGGAACACTCACAGGCGCCCCGGAGGGGTGAGGCCTGCCATTTCTTGGAAGGCTTGGTCATGAGCCGCTTTGGACTTGAGGGGCGCACAGTCCCCTTCTATACAGACGTAGCACGTAGCCTGGTGACACAGCAGAACGTAAACCAGGTGCAAAGGAGCGGGCAGATTCCGAGTCAGAGCCGCTCGGTTCTAGGAAGGCTCCCTGGAGGAAGGCGGCTCTGGACAGCGCCGGAAGGAGAAACCCAGCAGGGCAGGGGGTGGGGTGCAAGGGGAGAGGAGGGCCTCTCTTCTGTGCCTGGGGGCAAATGAACAAACCGTCAGTGAAAACCAGAAAAACCATGGCTCTTCTGGCCCGGGTGAAGAGCTGAATTTGGCACCAGTTTGAGGGGACTGGAGGGAGGGGACAGGCTGGTGATCTGAACTTGCTGCGGGAGGAAGGAAGGACAGCTGCGGGGTCACCGACGCGTCAGACAGGTGGCACGCGTGCACTGACGTTGCACGACTTGTGTGCGCGTGCATATGTGTAGGCACCTAAGGGGCTTTGTGCCCCGGGCCCTTGTCTTTCCATCTGTATGTCAGTGGCAAGTGACTGTGTCTGAGCATGTTTGTTCATTTGTGTGTTCCATATGGTCATGTGTGGATGGTGTGTCTCCGTTGCCTTTTGGATGTTTTACTTGGCTACAGAGGGTCGGGGTGTGGTGTGTGTGTGTGTGTGTGTGTGTGTGTGTGTGTGTGTGTATGCGCTCTTGTGCCTGCAGGGGCAGCGGAGCCAGCGGGGAGCCCTGGCTGCCCAGGCATCGCCGTTTGTCTCTCTGCTTCCAGCGGTTCCATCTGTCCTCCCCGAGGTCGTGACGGGGAGTCCAACAGCAAAGCGGTTCATGGCTACAGCCTGAGAGATCAGCAACACGGCAGCCCCGGCGCAGACTCCCCCGTGGGGGAGAAAGGGGCACACACAGCCCGAGGGACTGAGACGAGCCCTGCACGCTTGGCCTGTTCAGCGGTCGCGCTCCACAAAGCAGGTGCCTCGCGCGGCCTCTGGGCCCAGAGGCCTGGCGCGGGGTCACACGCGGCCCTTAACCCCGCGCCCCGTCCCAGTCCCGGGCCCTGCCTTCCAGCACCTCCAAAAGCCGGCGGGGTTTGGGGGCGCCGGGTCTGTGACCGCTCACTCGGATCTCAGAGCCAATCGCGGGATGTCTGATGGCCCTTTGGCTGTGGAAGGCTGTGCGCGGGCGGGAGGGTGTACCCTTTGGCACTCCTTCCCAGCCCCGCCACCTCCCACCCGCCTTCCGGCCCGCGGCAGTTTCCGAAATCGCCCAGCGGCCGAGAATTCATTAGCGGGGGGCGGATGTAAACGCAGCGCGGTGGAACGTTTTAATTAGGCCTGAACAATAAACAAGCTAAACGAGGCGCGCAGGGCTCCCTGGCGGGCCCTCAGCCTCCTCCGCGTGGCGCGGACTCATTACGGCTGCAGCCAATTTCATGCCAGCGTCGGGCAGGGGCTGGGCCGGGCCGGCCCGGGCCGGGGCAGGGTGGGGGCCGGGGCGCCCGGGTCTGCGGGCGCGGAACGGCGGCGTCCTGAGCGAGCGCAGCGACACAGGGGCTGCGGGCAGTGCCGCCTCCCCACTTCTCCATCCATCTGCCTTTCTCAGTGTCCTTAAGATGAAGGTCACTGCCCACACCGGAGCGGCTGGGCAGAGCGGCTGGCTTTCTTTTTAGGACGCCTCTCCCATTCTCTTCCTCTCCCTGCCGGCCGCACTCGCCCACTCTCCCTTTTTGCTGTAGACTCCACCCTTGCTCGCCCCCTTTTCCACTTTTGCCGCAAACGCCATGTCTCTTCTACAGAGTCTCTTCTCTGCCATTTTCAGACTCTGCGTGGATTTTGCTCGCCGCCGCCCGCGCCCGCCCTTAAGCGCGTCCCGCATTGCCACCCGCCTGCCTGGCACACGGGCGTGGCCCGCACTCCACGTCCACCAGGGCTCGCAAGCCGCCCTTCCCGCCCTCTCTCTTCCGCCCGGGTCCTTCTTTGATCCCTGTACCCTCCCTGAGTGACTGGGTGGTCGTGACTGAGCAAATGAAGACTCAGGACTATGGGCTGTGCCCAGAGCCCAGGCTGCATTAGTTCTGCCTCAGCAGCACAGGCCTTGGGCTTGGAGAGAGACAGCAATGGGGCTGTGTCCTCTTGGAAATGCAGTGGGTCTAGGGGTCCAGCTCCCCAGTACTTCACACCTAGTTAGGGAACTGAGTCTAGCACCATGAGCCTTCATACTGCCCTCTGTACATTCAAGGTCCCCCGCGTGGGGACTTCCAAAGGAAAGTAGCATAGGGCAGGCTACTTGCCTCTTCCTGCAGTCTCCTTGACCCTGGAAACATCAGGGAGAGTAGGGGCCCAGAATTCTAGCCCTGGCTGGAACTTTTCTCAGTTCCCCCCTCCTTTCTAAAGGGAAGAACCCGATATCCATTTTGCTGGGCACTGAAGGGAGAGCCTGAGGGAAGGATAGGCCGCTGGCCTGCAGGAGCCCGTGAGAGGAGCCAAGATGAGGGCGTGGCCAAGCACGTGCACAGACAGGCCGGGCGCAGAGCCCTGGCCGCACTTAGCACAGGCTTGAGAGTTGAGGAGTCAGGAGTTGGTGGAGACTGAGGCCCTATAGCTAGCAGAGGAGAATCTGGGACAGACTGAAGGAGGGAAGAGAGATAGTCCAGGAGGTTTCCTAGAAGGTAGTGAGAATGTTAGGCATTCCCTGGGGCAGGGCACAGCTAAATGGAGAGGAGAAGCTCTCAGGAATGCACATGTATCTTGGGATAGGAAAGGTCAGTGTGGAACTCGGAGGCAGACAGGGAAGGGATGTGCAGGTGTGCGTGTGCGCATGTGTGTGTTGGGGAGGGAGAGGGAGGAGGCAGATTTGGAAGGACAGGTTTCTGGCCCATAGCAGAGGCTGGGCTGCGATGTCCTGGAGGACCCCTAAGAGGGGAGTGGCAGTGGTGGAGGTACGGGGCAGCACTCTAAAATGTCTCACTGTTGAAACGCCACAGTGACCCTTCCCTGATGGGCAGGAAGCTGGGAAGCCAGGCTGAGTTCCCCGGCCCTGATGAGTCCTCGTACCGTGTAAGGATGGATGGGCAGGGATTTCACGGGCTGCTGAACCATAGCTGGGTGGAGACAGCTGCTCAGGCTATGAAATGTGGGGAAGAGGCCTCGTGTTGGCAGACCGGGAAAGAGAGAGGCAGTTGGAGGTGGAGATGGGGAGGGGTAAGAGCAGACAGAAGGCTTTGTGACCTCTTTCCTGGCTATTCTCTTTACTTTTTTAATTGATTGAGTGATGGGTTTTCAGGGCTTTAAACATCAATAAATTATCTTCTCTAGCCTTCCACTCTCAGAAGGTAAGCTACCGCTCCCCCATTTCACGGACGTCTACACAAGTTGACTGAGGTCTCTGAGCAGAACATGCTGAAGGGTACGTCAGGGGGAAGATTACCTCGGGCCGGGGGTAAACTCTCTCCATGTGACTAGATTCCAAGGCTGACCAGTTCCCAGAGCATGATCTTCAGAATGTGGAACCTGAACTCAGTGAGTAGATTCCTGGCTAGCTACCATACCAGCTCTGTGACCTGAGGCAAGTTACTTGACCTCGCTCTGTTTCAGTTTTACTATCTATAAAATGACAATACTAGTACCTGCTTCTGTGGCTTGCTATTGAAGATAAAATAAGATTTATGCAAAAGAACTGTGTACAGCTCAGAAGATTTCTAAATCTAAATGTACCAGGCATTTAAAAGTCAGCTGTATCCTTATCTTCGATATCTCTCTAGCTTATTTTTTTCATACCTCCTGAGGACAGCAGGGGCCTGCTTCCACACCTCTTGTATCTCTCCACTTTCTAACACTCCATTATTTTCCTCTGATCTCCATTTCTTTGGTGGTACTGGGATGGAACTGAGGAGCACTCCCAGTTCCTAATTTTTTGACTTTTTTCTTTTTCTTTTTTGTGGTTCCAGGGATTGAACTCAGACCCTTGTGCATCCAAGGTTGGTGCGGTACCACTTGAGCTAAATCCCCAGCCCCAGTTCCTAGTTTTAAGACAGGCTTTTGCCAAGTTGCCTAGGTTGGCCTAGAACTTGTGATCCTCCTGCCTCAGTTTCCCAGGTAACTGGATTACAGGAGTGGGCACTAGGACCAGCCTTACTTTCAGTCTTCTGTTTCTACACTCCTTCCGTTTTGTCCCCTTAGCTCTTTATGCCCCTCCCCTTTTGAGACAGCTTCTGGCTTTGTAGTTCAGGCTGGCCCTGAGCTCACTGTGTAGCCCAGGCAGGCCTCGAACTCACAGCAATCCTTCCTCTACCTCCTGAATGTTGGGATGACAGGCATGAGCCACCACGCCCAGCACTGTGATGTATGGTACTGATTGCTGGTGGGTGTGAGTCACTATGCCTGGCATTGTTGTATGTGGTTACCGGGGATAGAGCCAGGGACCCTGCGCTTGCCAGGCAGGCACCAGAACCACTGAGCTAAATCCATGCCCCTCCCCCAGCTCTTTGAAGGGTCTACTTACACTTAATTAATTTATTAATCAAGTTTTGATTTTTTCTCTGCTTCTGTTCCTTGTCCTCTGAAATTCCAGAGGGCAGGATTATCTTGTCTTCTCCTGCTGTTGACCTCCTTCCTTCCCTCCAGGACTTGGTTCACTGAGCAGCACAGTGGACACCAACAAGTGCAGAGAGATTGAGATAAGACAGGGGAGGGAGGTTTGGGGAGGAAGATCCCCAGCTAGGCATCTCTGTGTGGGGCTCCTATGCACATGCAATTTGTGATGGGGCTAAGAGGTAAGGAGGTATTTTCCTAATGTTTAGAAACTGTGTTTTGCACCATCAGTAGAGGCCAGTCCTCTAGGAAAAGAACAGCCAGAAGAGAGGATTTTCCTTTCCTATTTGTGTGTGTGTGTGTGTGTGTGTGTGTGTGTGTGTGTGTGTGATAGAGAGTGTGAGCTGAAGGAGATTCTGTCACATTTTTCTTTTCATTTGTATTTAACAACCCCAGCTCTACGGAAATCCTTTATAAAGTGGACTCTACATTTCTTTTGCTGAAATTAAGCCCATCTCTTTAGAGGTGGTATTATCTAAAGCCCAAGATCTTGTTCAATGTCTTTTATAAAAGACTGTGTGTGCGTGTGTGTGTGTGTGTGTGTGTGTGTGTGTTTGGAAGGGTTGAAGTAAAGGGTAGAACTTGGAGAAAAATGTAATGACCCAGCTCCTGGCTTTAATTATAAGTAAGCCCCGAACATTCTGAACTTTGTTAACCTCCTAAGTGTCCATAGGGGTGGGTTCTGCTCCCTCTCTGCAGGGTGTCTCTTGAGTGTTGCTTTCTCCGCTCTGGTTCCCCAGCCCAGCCTTTGGCTGCATCCCATTTCTTCTGTCTATAGAGGGCGCTATAAATTGGTTTACCCAGGAAAAGAGGCTGTTCAGTCCAGGTATCTTACTGGCTCATCATCTTTCCCAAGAGTCCCTGGTTCCTTCTCTCCAAAACCAATATGCTCACCCCAGCAAAGGGTGTTTTTTTTTTTTTTTTTTTTGGTAACTTGTTTAGCTGTTTGGGAGGGAGGGAGACCCCTTCTCCTAAGTGTCTTGCTAATTGCAAACAGAAAGCCTGTCTGTGAAGTTAGCCTGCCCCAGCTCCACAGCTTGGTAGAGGGAGTCAGGAGCTGAGGGATTTAAAGTGCAATTTCCTGTACCTTTTTCATTTCCTGCTGGGGGTTGTGGAGAGCAATAAGCAAGGTGGGTGGCAATGATCAGGACCCGCAGGTGGGGGATGGGCCGGGAGGCTTCCCTCCCTGTATCTCCTTCCATCTCCCCTTCTTCAGGTCTCTGGGCAAGTTTCTTGAGCACCCCTTGAGATCCTACTTTTACCTCCCTGAAGTAAGGAAGCTCAGGAGAGGACTGCGAGGTGACCCAGCTATAGTTTTAGGATAACAGGACTGGGCAGGAAGGCACCTTGGAAATTAGCCACACCACTTCAGCTTTCAGATGACGAAACTGAAGCCTTGGAGAGGGCTCATCACCTGCTGAAAGTCATTTGTCCCGGGGTCCCCTGGTATGGCTGGATTTACCTGCTTCTCACTGCTCATCAGTAGTGCTCCTGCCTCTGCCAGGGTGGGCTGGACAGGTAATCGATGTGTGCGGGCTGTGGGAGTGAGAACCAGCTGGGAGGAGTGGGACAAGGAGCAGGGGAGCGAGGTGTCTGGTCACCTGGGCTCCAGGTCCTGGCAGATTCACCCTCTGGTGAGTCTTAGGAAAGAGCAGCAGGTCCTTACGTGGGTGGGCTCTTCGGAGTTGGCTCAGGATAAAACGGAGGGGAGGAAAGAGAGGCACAGTGGCTCTTGGACGCTATTATCCTGCATCTCAGCTTCTGCACAGTCAGAGGTGGATGAGGTGGGGGAGGGGGCATGGCAAAGGACAAAGGAGCCAATTATTGAGTGAGTGGATTAATTGATTAATTGTCCAGAAGCTTCCAATGTTCCCCCAACAATGACATCCCCTCCCCCGATCCCAGTCAGGCATGGCCTCGGTTGGCCTGGATTATTAATTAGGGCTTGAAGTCATTTAACGATGATTTCATTATCGACGTGCTGTCTGTCTCGGGCTCAGCCCGGTTGCCAGGGCGACTCTGATCGATTGCCTTCCGGTCTCCTTGGCGGCACCGGCTCCTGCCTCTCGGAATCTGATTGCTGGCGCACACTCCCTAGCGGTCGTCTCTGGTATTGCGGAGTTTTCCCGATTCCGGCTTTAGTGGCCCAGTGAAGAACACAGAGCTGCCTCCAGGGAGCCTTCGGCTTGCCTGGAGCCTGGGGCACCCCACTATGTCCGTGTTTCAGATGTGCGGACTTACAGATGTTGCCAGAGACCCTCGGGGTTGGGTCTTCCTTGTCCCTGACTTGCAAAAACCCTCAGACCATCCAAAGACCCTCTGGCCTCCATCCATACCCCTTTGCGATGGGTGTAAGAAGAGGGAAGTAACCCAAACTAAGGCTGGAAACCTCTGAATGTAGCTCTGGAGGCCCAAAGCAGTTGCGATAAAATTTTTCCCGCTTCTAAGGAGACTCCTCGAGTTCTACTGTAACCCAGCATGCGGCCTCGTGGACCATGGATGTGGCTTCCTGAGCTGATGGGAGTGAACTCCCTTCACATCACCTGAGTTAACACTCTTAGGGTTGTCTCTGGCCCTGGGGAGAGCTGGGGGAGTGAGTATTCACAGGGCTCAGCTACTACTTTAGCCCCAGGAAAGCCTAGGGAAGAAGACAGAGTCCATGGTGCCATGTCAGGTCCTAGGTGTCCAGAAACTTGACTTAGCATTTCACTGTGGGTTCTTTGAAATGTGGGCCCATGAATGTACACTGGCCTTAAGACCTCTCTTCTATGCCTCACTTTCTTCTCTTTTGGGTTTCATGTATGTATTTATGGGGTCCTCTTAGTGGAGGGTTCCTAGAAGGCCTCATCAAGACTTCCCAGAGGGCCTTTAAGGTTGACCCCAAAGTAAAAGTCCCTAGTATCATTTTTTTTTTAAGACAGGGTCTCACTTTGTAGTTCAGGCTGGCCCTGAGCTCACTATGGAGCCCAGGCAAGCCTCAAACTCAGCAATCCTCCTGCCTCTGCCTCTTGAGTGCTGGGATGACAGGCATGAGCCACCACACCCAGCCCTAGTATTTTATTTTGCTTATACTCTGAATGCTGCTTAAACTGTCAAATTCAGCCCTTGACTCTCTGCTGAAGTCTGTCCCCAGCACACTCCTCAGAACCCGCTTCCCTGGCTTGCCTGCCTCTGTTTCCCTTTGCCCCGTGCTCTCTTGTCCAGGCTGAGCTAGGCACCGTACACAGAAATTTAGGCCTGGGCTCAGTCCTGCCTTGATGGCTGCATTTGGGGAGAGGGAAGCAGGTCAGGTCTCGTCTCCAGCCAGGGGCCTCGGAGCCCCCTGCTTCCAGGCTGGTGTTGGGAGTGATGGGGGGGGGCAGCTATGGCAGCAGCTTCGCCCCATCAGCTTTCTGGGCACATCCGCCGCCGAGCAGCACCTGAGAGGGGAACCGGCTCAGCAGCGAGCGGAGTGAGATTGAAGAGGATCATAAAGAAAATATATATCCCCCTCCCTGGCCTCCCTCCCTCCCCTGCTCCGCACTTGCCTCCTTCTCTCTCTTTGTCTCGCTCCTCCCCCCCTCTTCACTGCATCCCTGTTTTCTTTGTTCCTTCTTTGCCTCTGTCACCTTCATCTTTGTCAGGCAGGTCCGACTCTGGGTCTGTCTGTCTGTCTCTCTGACTCCATGCTTTTCTAGGATTCTGCCTACCTCCCGCCCCTCCTTCCTGGTCTCCCTCCGGCCCTCTTTCCCCACAGTCTCTGAGGGTTCCTCCTCGCTTCTTATCTGTGAGTTTCGCTGTGGGTACCATGCGGTCTCCCTCCGCATCGCCTCCTCGGCCCTCCCCAGTCTCTGGCTCACACCCCTGCCTCCCTCTTGCCACCCTGCTCCCACCCCTCAGGCTTCAGATGCTTCACGTGAAGTCACCTGGATGGGCTCCAGTTGCCAGCCAACTGTACCTCTCTCCCCAAGAGATTTATGGCCCCAACTCCGTCTCTTCTGGGGCCCCCCAGCCCCAGGCCAGTTCTTTTCATTACCTGGAGATTATCTGGGGCCCCTGGCATTTCCCCCCAGTCTCCCACCCTCTACCCAGCAGGCAGTGAACAATGCAGCCAGAAAGTGAAGGGGTAGCTCTTGGGCCCAGATGCAAGGACGGGAGATCCTCCCCCTGTGCCCGCCCTCCTTCCCCTCAAGCAGTGCACATCTGGGAAAATCCCAGCTTGAGGCAGGGGAAGACAGCCGAAGACGGTTGGAAGAGCCATAAATCAAACACCCGGGTGCCCCTCCCCTCCGCTCTGTCCTTGCAGCCCTCCTTCCAACGCCCGCCTGTCTCCTGCGCCTCTGGCAGCTGTGGCTTTGCCATGGGAAGTGGAGTCACCCAGCACTGCCCAGTGTGCCGCCTTCCACGAAGGAGGTGCTCAGTTAGTGCCTTGGTCTGCATCTAACAGGGAAAGGTGAGGGCAGAATCACTAGAGAGTTTAGGTTTTCCTAGCTGGAGAGCCTTTTTGAGTTCAGAAATGATTTTTTTCTGCTCTAAATTCAATACTCTTTTTAGTATAACTTGTGTAGGCCGTAAATCTCCAGGGTCCTGCTTCTACTCTCCTCTTTTCTCCCCCACCTCCACTCGGGTTTCTCTAGCACCTCATTTGGGGTGAAGGATTAGCAGTGCTGTCCATTAAAGGCAGTGGTGTCTCTTTTTCTTGGCCTCTTGAGCTCCTATTCAAAGATTAACATTCAGGGGAGGAGATACCCACCTATGATTGAATGTTTCAGGGTCTTGGAAGCTAACTTTTTAAAATTTCTGTATTCTGGGCCGAGGATTTAGCTCAGTGGTTCCGGCATCTGCTTGGCAAGCACAAGGTCCCAAGTTTAATCCCCGGTACCACATACCACAATTCCACGTGTGGTGGCTCACGCCTGTAATCCCAGCACTTGGGAGGCAGAGGCAGGAGGATTGCTGTGAATTTGAGGCTTGCCTGGGCTACATAGCTCAGGGCCAACCTGAACTACAAAGCGAGATCTTGTCTCAAAAAAAAAAATAAAATTGCATTCTACACAAGAGGAAGCTTTTGGGCAGGGACTGTGTCTTTTCTTAAATCTTATTTCCTCCACCACAGTGCTCAGTGAGTAGTCCTTCAGTTTATGGTGTGAATGCTGCACAGCTGTCTTGGACATCATCAGGGTGAAGCCTAAGCCATTTCCAATTTTAGTTGTTTCTTTGGATTGATGGCAAACATGGCTGAGAAGAAGGGAAAAGGGAAAGGGAAGGGTGATGTTGGTAGAGGAGCCTAGTGGAGACACTTTGGGAAAGATCAGGAGACTGGGTGCTTCTGTCCTTATGTAAAGGACACTTGAATGGAATTTTAAAAAAATCTGGCGTAGCAGGCCGGAGGGTTAGCTCAGTGGTTCCGGCGCCTGCCTCGCAAGTGCAAGGTCCTGAGTTTGATCCCTGGTAACCACATATAATGCTGGGTGTGGAGACTCATGCCCACCAACAATCAACACTGCATACCACAATGCCGGGCGTGGTGGCTCACGCCTGTAATCCCAGCACTCGGGAGGCACAGACAGGAGGATTGCTGAGTTCACGGCGGCTTGCCTGGGCACCATAGTGAGCTCAGGGCC